>QFDD01000589.1:0-31497 GCA_006871305.1 Vachellia collinsii
ATATATATATATATACAAGGTCCATTTGTTTAACAACAACAAATTTTATCCCATTACATGTAGGGTTGGCTGTACGGATTGCATGATACCGCTGTGCCATACCAACAACCAATTTTTTAGTTAATTGATGATTTTAGTTGGGGAGCAAGAGGGAGTTGGGAGGGTAACATATGAAGAGCAACTGAAACGTGTGAAAGAACATCCACAAGAAGGTTTCTATTTTAGTGGACGACGAACCAGTATGAAACATGTATGAATGACTTAAAGAGGATGGGTAGTGTGTGTGTGTGTGTGAGAGAGAGAGAGAGAGAGCACATATAGAGAGACAGACACATGCACGCCCCACACACAGTGGAAGAACTTGATTTAATTTGGGCATGCATTCTTCCCGAAGCGGATGCAATATTATCTGTTAAATTAAATTATACACTCTCTGATGAGTATTGTGTTGGAACTTTCCAGGTTTAAAATGACGTCCGCTAAGAAGCAATATACGGCTCGTGTCTTGATAGATCTGATATGCAGTGTCAATTCTCTTTCGCACTTAATTGTTCACAAGACAATATGGCTGATATAGACCATTTTTGCATGCATCGTACGGATTAACTGGGACTTTTCTGCAAAATTAATTGTTAGGCGCTCCATCAAGAAGTTCTCCAGTTTTTTATATATGTATTTTCACATACTACCGCACTAGCTGGCTACCGCCAGGGGGCATTGACCTGTACTTAATTATTGGAAGTTTGTGATCGTGGATTTATTTCTTCATTGTGTTATTTGTCTTTTTAAGTTTAACATCTTCACCTCTAGTTTAGTTGTGAAATGCTGGCCGGCTTGAATAGAGGCGATCGATGCCATGGGGCCGGGGGTGAGTAGTGATAATTAAAGTTTAGAATTTGTGTTGATATGAAAAGAAAGGAATTGAAAAATAAAGCAAAAGCAAGAATGAAAGGGTGTACAATGGAGTGTTTGAAAAAATCACATTCAGCCTGATGGAGAAGTAGTGATAATGTTTGATCGGACATGCTTTGTCTACGAACATCCCTTCCTTTTCTTTCATGCATGGATGCGATAATCTCACAGCTGGGCTCACACACATTCATTATGATTAATTATATAAGCTGCCTGCTTTCATCTTGAATTTGACAATAATTCTGCTAATTAAATACAAAATGTTACTTCATTAAATCCAATGATTCATGATTAGCTTGGATATTCTTTTGACCAGTCATAAATCATCCTCACCTATATATATATATATATATAAACACGCTTGTTTTCAAATCATTAGATTCCTCCTCAACATTAATTTCACCCGTCCTTCCCTTCCCTTCCCTTCCTTTAACTAATTGTAACAAATATTAAACTGCATTCTGCCATTCCAATAGATAATATCATAAATTAATTCCTTCACATGGTAAGTCAATGTATGTATCTGTGTGTGTGTGTGCAGGACTCTGGGCGCAAATATCAAGTTCAGATTAAAAAAAATTGAAATCTGCGCATTGATAGCCAGATCAGTAGTCGAACCTCAGTTGTACCAGGAGCCAGTTACATGATTGGCATGTGCATGTGAGAACCTCAAATAACTAAATACAACCATTATTTAGGATCTTATCATCAGAATTCCTATGAGTGGAGGGTAGAAAATGGGGGGCCTACATATATCAACGTTTGCAGCAGCTGACAAATGGAACCTTAGAGATGTTTAAAACAATTCAAGGGCTTTTGGGTGGAAAGACGGTCAAAAGGAGAAAAAGATGCTTTAGCAGCGAATCTGCGGAGTAGAAGTGGCATATTATTGTTGGCATTTCATATTGACTGTATCCGCCACTTGCTCATTTGTTATTATTTTCACTCATCTAAACAGTGCTTTCAAAATGAGGATCACAGAGATGGAAAAAAAGACTCTTATTAATTAAGGGAATAGTAAAAATAATGTTACGCTAATTATGTATTTTTTCCCCATCATTCGAGAAGTGCAAACAAGATCAACCATCATCAAGTCCATCGCATTATAATACGAATATGATGTGCGTTATACTCAAATTGAGAGCCGTATTTTAAACTCTGTTTCAATCCCACACTCATTCAAAATTCAAGTCTCCATACTAAACATGGTCCTCTTTCTTTGATCACAGTGCTCCTTTTTTAGAAGAGGTATATAGTTTTAGAAAAAAAAAATTCTTCTTTCAAAATACAAGGAGTTGTATTTTTCATAGTGAGATTATTTTAATTATGATCGATCTCTAACCCGTTAATTAAAAGTTGTAGAAAGCATTAATTAATTCTATTTGAAAACGCAAAAAAATAAAGATTTGGTTTATTTTTAAACTCAAGATCAGATGCGCCATCTTCGCATGTCTACTGTACATCCAAGGCCGTCCAGCTCTAGCTTTTCCTTTTACTGAGAGTAGGTCATTACTTACCAGTTACCTGTGTTGATCAAATGCACCATTTGCGCAGAAACTAGAATATTTACGTGGAAAAGTTTTGCGCGCGGCTTGACCTTAGTAACCGACATTATTAGGTTTTTGGTACTTGTGCCTAATCCCACATATAATAGCTTCCCTACCCTATATCCAAGCCAAGAGTTAGCTTCACGGAACAATTCATTTCTTCCCTCCTTTTCTCGTTGGCAATATTTTTAGTAATGCTTGATCATGCAGTGTATACACAAACATGAGAGCAAGCATGTACAATAATTTATTATTAGAGCAATCTGAGCAACACATTCGAAACCGGCTAACGTATCAGTTAATTCCATAGCATTCGGGAAAAAAAATTGATTTTTATACCTGGACCAATGTGTGTGAAAACTGAACATGATTTGGAACCGGCTAACGTATCAGTTAATTCCATAGCATACGACATCTAATTACAATTATTTTATTGTTAGGAGAGAACCAGTAAACGTTGCATTTTGCCGACATAAATATACATGTTGGTTCATTAAGTTTGTGAGCCTAAATTATATGGTGCACAATTTGATACATTATACATCCCCTGGTAAATGTAGCAGCGCAAAGCATTAATTATATATAATAACGATACCTCATTGAGCCGTTATTTATACACAGCTCCGTCCAAGGAGACACAACAACTTTCTTTGCCCTCTCATCTCATATATATATAGCTGGCGGTATCTGTGAGCTTGTGTATTTGGGATGGAGGAAAAGTGGAAGGCATCAAAGAAGGCATCAGATTCGAGCAGCCATGGGCGCGGCCAGTCCTCGAACTCTCCTCTGCTCAGGAGCTTATCCTGCAAGACTTCATCTTCCTCCTCCTCCTCCAACTGCAATCTTCCCAGGAGCTACTCACAAACCAACCCCTCCATCGGCCGCAAATGCACCAATTCAGCTAAGCAACATAAAGCCAGATTTTACATTATGCGACGCTGTGTCGCCATGTTAGTTTGCTGGCACAAGCACCGTGATTCTTGACCCACTTAATTACAAAACCCTGTCTTTTTCATAGATCACATCTCCGAGGGATCCATTCTTCTTTCTTTTCCTCCAATATTTCATGATTTATCACAGTTTCATTTGAAATTACGGATTAATTGATGTGAATTATGTAAGTTACACATTGCCTGAACAATCTTAACATATGTTAGCTATAAACCAGAACTTAAGGTATGTTAGCCAGACTACGCTGATCTCACCTTAATTCATGCTCATATTCTTCATCTGATATTAAAGATCATCCATCAACAACTGCTAAACCTCTGTTCTGCTTTTGGTTAATGATACTCAAAAAGAAATCTTTTATATGCCAAAGCTCGTTTCTGTCGCCCACCCCCCTTTTCTGTGCGTGTGTGTAATAATAGCCTTCGCTTTTTTGCTCCTAAATTGATGGCAACCAATTCTTAATAGTGATCTAGTTTATCGAATAAGGGGTGATTTTCAGCGTTAGTGGCTACGTGCTAGTACTCACTGGGCAACACATGAATGGCATCTTCCAAGTTAATTTACAGTCTTGCGAATCACCAACTGCCTAGTTTCCTCTAGCTCCAAGTCCTCTAAATCTAAGTTGCATTATGGTGGACTCACTTATTTTTCTTCCAATTGACGGACAAAACAATTGGGGAAAATATAATTTCATCTTATCAGCATCATACAGTAAAGGTTTGACCCCATATCTTCTTGTGCTGAAAGCAATCATAGAATGCATAGGATGCTCTGTCTCTGTACGTGATATGGCTCCTGGACCGGAATGGGCTATGGGTCACAAGCTCTTCTCTAATGACACTTACATGAGCTTCATGTCAGGCTATTCCATTCTTTAGTCACATTATTCGTAAATCATAGCAATTCAAATTTTTTTAATAAGAAAAAGAAAAAGGAGGAGTATTGGAAGTCAATGGTACCAATAGCATTGTTAGCTCTCCAAAGAAAAGGCAGCAAAATTACCACTGAAGGCAGAGCACAGAAATATTTTCTTTACTAACCAAGACTCATAGGGAAAAAGGGACCAGCAAATGAATTGTGGATATGGCTTATGGGTGGTTTGTTTACTGTCGAAGACCTCTGTGCCACCGTCTGAAGAATTGGTGCAAGAACATTATTATGTGAATCAAGATCCCACCACTTTGCTTTGTTCAACTATAGGGAGCCCCTTCATTGGCTATGTGATTAAAATTTAGAATGTGCAGGAAGTTGCTTGTTAGGTTCCTGACCACAAGTTTGGAACCTGACAGAAGAGATTTCCTCTCGAGGCAACACTTGTGAAGTTGGACACATTACTCTGACATAAGTTTGAACGACGCAGAGTTATGCAGCATGGGCTGTCCAATAATTATCAGTTGGGAGCTACACATGAGCTTCGGCTCAGCGCAATGGATGGATACAATTGGCACAAGACTAGGTAACAACTAGGAAGCATGACTGGTAAAGTGGTCATTTGTGTTTTCTAACGTAACCATCATTTATAGCCGCAGGTAATAGTAATGTGGAGTAAGTAAGGATGTCTATGCATAGTTCACTTTAATGGAACCCCAGGAGAGAAGCAAAGACTTGAGCAAAACGGAATAAATGATCAAGAAGGACTTCTTTGTTGTTTTTGGAGGAGGAAAGCGTTTAAAGAACAGTGGCAGATGCTAATTTCATATTTAACCAGATCAACTCAAATAACCAATAGAATAAGAGAAAGCAACAATGTCTCTGATCTCTAACAAGAACCACCATCTTCCCAAGTCAAATAAGCTTTGTGAGAAATGATAATCCAAAAGGAGAGACAGATAACAGAGAACTAGTTTAGCTGCACCTGATGAAGAGGATGGCATATGGAGAAACAATCACACTGCGCTGAAACTCCGAGACCTTTTCCAATGCAACAAGTTTTATGGCCCAATGCCATTGGATTTAAGCTCCCCAAACGAAGGTTGTATAGTGTCCGATGCGACGGACTGTAATATAGATTTTTGTAGTGATGGGAGAACGTGACTACGCTTCCTATGGGGTTTATAACAGTTGAAAGAAGCACAACCCTTGATTTGGCTATGTGAAAGAATAAGCTTGGCACGGAATAAAAGCTCTGATAGACTAATGTGATTGTGTTTGCAGCTATCGCTGTCCTGCACTGTAAATTCCATACTAACAACTTCGCTGGTGATCAAGCTCTAGAGTCTATGGAAGGGGACCACCACAAGTTTGAAGTGGATGGTTATGTGCTTACAAATGGAAACAATGGATGCGTTGGAGTCATATGGACAAAGGATGGAAGATGGGTTTGTGTCTTCAAATTAAAATTATTACCAGTTCTGCCAACCATAGCTGAACTCCTTAGCATCATTTAGGGTCTTAGTTTGTGTTGGAGTAGAGGTCTTAGGAAAATTAGCTTGTTTCTAATTGTACTGAGGCTCTAAACTTCGTTAGTAAGGGGCGTGATGGTAACCATCCTTTTAAAGACATTATTATGGATGTTCGGGAATTGATTAGCCTGGCAGGTCTTACTATCACATTTCGATAAGGAAAATCTTTTTTGGGTTGATTATTTAGCCACCTTATCCCACGATATGGATGATACTTTTAGCATCTTGATTAACCTCCACTTTTAGTATAGGAGTTGATCGGATGATAAAGTGCACTGATGTTATTAGTAAAACCCTTGTATCAGCATTGTTGAAATATATATCCATTTTTTTTTTACTTAAAAAAAATTTCTTCCATTCAAATCAATTTCATTACAATAAATTCCTTGTACCAAACTAGCCCTTAGGGGGTATGTTTGGTTGGAGGGGAGGGAAATGAAGGGAAGGAAAAATGCTCCATTCCCCTCATTTGATTCACAATTTTGAAGGGGTGGGGATCTCAAATTTACCCTCTCCCCCTTCCTAAACCCCCATTTTGACTTTCCTCCAAATTGGAGTTTTTTTTGTAGGGAGCTAAACTTTTTGACAAGTTTACCCCTCCAATTTTTCTATCATTCCATTAATGCCCTTCAGACAAAAATTATTATAATTTAAAATATGCTGTAATAAAAAAAAATAAAACTATTATAATAAAAGTATATTCTTATAAAATTAATTAAAAATATTAATCATATAATTTTAATTTAAAATAAATCATAAAAAATAAAAAAAAATTAAAAATACATTTTTATAAATTTAATTTATAAAAAATAAGTTATTATAAATAAAAATATATTTTAAAAAAATAAAAAATAAATTATTCTTAAATTAATCAAAAATAAAAATCAAAAAATTATAATTAAATCATATATTATACAAATTAATTAAAAATAATATATATTAATTTTTCAAAATATAATATTACATTCATGGTAAATAAAAATATTAATGAATCAATTAATGTTAATGTATAAATTAATTTATATAAAATACAAATAAAAAATATAAATTAATATGTAAATGTAAAATAATAAATTATTAGCACTCATCTGTTTCCCTCTCCTCTTAAACCAAATAAGAAATCATTAAAAATACCTTTTATGACCTTCTTTTCAACCAAATCAATCAAGATAATCTCCCTTCCAGCCATTCCTTACCTTTCCTCCTCTACTACCCATTCCCTTCAACCCAAACGCACCCTAACGTTTCTGCCGTTTCATTCGAGCTGCATTCCCATGTCCACTTCAACAGGCAAACGTCAATTATGTATAAGCAAATTGTTAGGTCATAATGTCATAAAACAATTTCGACAGAATAATAATTAATAACAAAAAAAAAAACATGGCATAAACACGAATCCATAATTTATTGGAAACATATGAGGTGTAAAATTGCATGCCCTGCGCACTACTACTCTGCAACAGCCAGGCTCAACTCGTATGGCAGCAATATACTTGTTTTTACAGCAACAACTCTGTATCCCTCCAACGAGTATCTGAACGGAACAAGACAACTTGGCTTCTCATGAAATCTGACGACTCCAATCGTCAAGCCATCAGCTGTCTCCCATAGTCCACATTTCATGCCTTGGCAACTCATAGTTCATAGTCAATGATCCTATGACATATTTACAGAATGAATTTCTAACTGGGAGTGCATGCTATAGTTATTATTTTTCTTTCCAAAAATTGCTCTACTCATTCTATTTAATCTTCCACTAATTAATTTCTACTCTGGCTCTGCGAATACCTACTGAATACCGAAATCAAAGGCTAAGGCTTCTATTCATGGACCCATTCTGAGAAATGGAGAATGAAGAGGAGGAGGGTGAAGTTGACCTAGACCCAAGCCTGCCGAAGAATGCCAAGACAAAGCCGGTTCGGCAGTGGGGACAGGCGATGTGGTGCCGAGCGTTGGAGAGGCGAACAAAGCGGGTGCATCTGTAACACTAATACGATGCCGTTGGGGATGACATATCGTGCCCTTTGTGCTTAAAGATCTGAGCTTTGGAGGGAGTTGAGTCGCAGAGGCGTCGATGGTGAGAGAGAGAATAAGAAGCATGAATCTGTGAAGAGGAGGAAGACAGGTTGGGGGGAGAGCGTGAACATGAGGCACGCCAAGAGTGGTGGAATGAGAACGACAGAGCCAACCACAAGTGAACGCCTTTTTCTCAAAGTTTTGGTCGAAACGCAGCAATGCTTACACTTGTCACTGTCTTGTTGACCATATCTTTGTCCGCATTGGCGCTGACAAAGTTTATTATTAGCTGAGTTCTGACTCGTCCTGATCGGAAATTGGAAGTGCCAGTTTAGTTATCAAAGCATGATGTATGAAGTACTTATAAAAATTTTCATATCCACTTCATTCAATTAAAAATTTCAGGGTTGTCAAAGGAATTAATGTTGTTGGCCGCTAAAAATCGCACCCAAAAAAAAAATTAAGAAAGATTGTTATGACAGGACATTTAGGGAATTTGCTTATCCTCAAAGGATCTCAGTCAAAGGAAAAGTATTACAATTTGTCTGTAACAGTTTTTTTGTTCCTTTGTCCATCACGTCCAAATGGTTTGCATCCTCAAAGAAACTAATCTATAGCTACGCAAGGATTTGATAAGATAGTTTAATTCTCTAATTTTATACCAAATTTTAGTTTGATTTCTTAATTTTATAAAGCATTTTGTCAGTTATATAATAATTTTTTTTTGTGTTGGTCATTATTTTTTCAAATAAACCTAATATCATTACTTGAGAATATTTTGTCAGTCTTTAAAATTTTAATACTAACATTTTTATTGATAAAATTAATGGTGCTGAAATTATGTGACTAAAAAAACATTTTATAAAATTAAAACATTTTTATTCCTAACATTAAATATTGGGGAATTTATGTAGAAAATCCCAACTCTTCAATAAACAAGATATTGCGTACCATCCGAGGTTGGAGAAAGTATCTATACTTAGACCACACAATTCTCATATTGTTGGTCATAAATCGTGCAATTTATCATAGATTTCATATGTTATACTCTCTCTTACTTTTAATATAAAATCTATTTTGTAAATCAATTTTTTATTAAATTGCATCTTATGTTAAAAACTGTAAGGGGTATTAACATAAAAGTTGACGATGAAGTTATTGATGGCATGATATTTTAAGATTGATTTGGATATGTTTGGCTTTTGTAGCCTAATGACATTAAATTTTTTCCAAAAGTATAGAGTCACAAGTGTATGAATTAAAGCTGATTTGGGGCTTGTTGGGAAAAAAAAAAGGAAAAAAAAAGTTGATATGGGGGTTAGCCCGACCGGAGTAACCATATTGGACAGGAATAAATGGCTACATACTCATGCACCTGCATGTAGAAGCAGCATTTGCATGCTAGCTAATTTTGAAAAGTAAAAAAAAAAACTTGAATGCAGTGTTGTGATGCGCACGTTAAGCTTATCTGCTAAAATTCTTGAAGTAGTCTTCTTGGCCCGACACCCCACACTCTGGGATTCCATTCACCTACACATGCACCTCACTTCTTGTTCTGTGAGCTGATTTTTCCTCTCGAACCTTGGGCACATACTTTGCACTGTTCTGAAAACTGCCAAATGGAATGAATCACTACTGTACATGCAGTTCTACGCTGCTGAAATCAGCAGTAGATGCCAACCCGAATCAGCAGTGTACAAATAATTGGTATATATATGTCACCAATTCATCTCCCATTTTCACTTTTGAGGCTATACTGTTATTGACATGGTTTTTACGTTCTCAGAGGATGGCGTTTTCTTTTAGGGTGACCCCATCTCTGACCACCAAACTGGCTAGGCGAGTAAAAGGTAAGCAATTTTCAATTAAATTAATGAAAAGCTACCTCTTTGCAAGTCAATAAATTGCCCAACTAAGCATTAAATTTAGTGAAAACTTTCTCTCTTTTCTCTGCGAAAGTAGTAGCAGAATAAATATACAATAAATGTAGATATTGATGCCAGCAAAATCAACACTTTAATTTCTGGAAATTAATCTGTTTAGTGGCGATGTATGTGGAACTGGAAGCCGCGCGAGTAATCAAAAGTAGTAGTGGAAGAAATATAAAACGCGATGTAGATATTAATGCCAGGAAGATGAAGATTTTTTGTTGAAGCGGAACTGGAAGGCTAGTGATTGAAGGCGAAAAAGGGCGAAGAAACTAAAGACAACAAAGAATGGTGGGAAGTTGGAAACAAAAACTGAAGTGGTACAAATTGAACTGCACTTACTTTTTTTTGGACAAGAATTTAACTTTACTTACTGCTTGCTCCAATTTGACTGAACCAACGAATCCAATAAGCCGACGTGTCAGCCGCTCGCATCTGGAAAACGAGGAAATAAAACAGCAAGCGATACTACTACATCAGTCGGTTATCACTTGGTCAATTGCCCCTAACTTTTAGGAAATAAATAAAATATTTTTGATATTTCCCAGATTGAGAAAAACGGAAACTTTCGGACCCAAATTTCAGTAAGCATAACCAAATATAAATTGGGTTCGCCATTACTCCCTGTATTTAATCCACTCCAATATGGAACAAAACCCTAAGGGTTCTTGTAAGAACCAATAGCCGCCAGATTGATCGCTTGCATCACTGTTCTCTCATTCTTCCCTTATTTGATCTTCGTGCATCAACCCTCATCCCACTATTTTTTTGGTTCTCTTATTCTGTCACGCTTTTCTTACCATAATTAAGTTCTTGCTATACCTGTTATAGACATGAGATGAACACCATAACATGCTTTAAGAATAGTTATTTGTTACCAATAATTATGAAAACCAATTCAGGTAAACATAAATTCTTTTTCGAAATCTTTGCTTTCTTGTAGATTCTTCAGTAGCTTTCCTGTTAGCTGCAGGAATGACTTCGGCCCAATATTTATGAAGCAGCTGAAATTGAGCATTTTTTAAGTTGTTTACATGAGGTTTAGGCGGTTAGATGGAAAAGTTTCGGTTTCGGTTTGTTTTAGGGTTTAGGGTTAGTGATCAGTCTAAGCTTTATCGGGTCGAGAAAAGTTTCCAGATGTTGAAAGTCTGATGATCAATTTCAGTTTTTTAAAATGTTGTCTGAATTGGGAAGGAGACCGATGCTTGGCGCTAGCGATGGGTCATTCGGAGATGAATTGGAGAAAGAGATTGGGATGTTGCTTCGCGAGCAACGTCGTCAGGAGGCTGACGATCATGAACGTGAACTCAATTTGTATAGAAGTGGATCGGCGCCTCCGACTGTTGAGGGTTCATTAAGTGCAGTAGGAGGGTTATTTGGCGGCGGAGGTACTACTACCGCCGCCTTCTCTGAGTTTTCCGCTAGTAAAAATGGAAATGGATTTGCGTCTGAGGAAGAGCTTAGGTCTGATCCAGCTTACCTTTCATACTATTACTCAAATGTGAATTTGAACCCCCGACTTCCCCCTCCGTTGCTATCAAAGGAGGATTGGAGATTTGCACAAAGATTAAAAGGGGGAGCTTCTGTCGTTGGTGGAATCGGAGATAGGCGGAAAGTTAATAGGGCAGATGATAATGGAAGTAGATCACTATTTTCAACTCCTCCAGGTTTTCACTTGAAAACACAAGAGAGTAAGGTGGATAGTGAAAAATTAAGAGGCTCGGCTGATTGGGGTGGTGATGGACTGATTGGGTTGCCGGGTCTAGGACTTGGAAGCAAACAAAAGAGCCTTGCAGAGATTTTTCAGGTGGTTTCCTACTTGCACGCTGTTTTATTTTTGTAACTGGTTTAGCATGATACCTTACTCTTCGACTTTGAAGTATTTGTTTTCTGCGATGCTTATCGTGCTTGAGTGCTACTGCGTTTCACTTGTTTTGGTCTGAACTAAATGTGTGCGTAACTGTGCTTTTAATGGTTTGATGTGTGACTTTATTTGAAGTAGTGTGTACACTCTTTTACCTGTATCTGGTGCTGATGGTGTTGGAACATGGCAGTCTAACTTCATGTCAAAGTTTCTGTTTTCGTTCTACCTTTGCCATACTCATATATGGGTTCTTTACTAGTTGACCGTTTTTAGTATAATACTAGCTGAAAATTGATAGTTATTTTTCTGTACGTTCTTTTTATTCCAGTGGATTTGTTTCAATCACATTAAGCGTAATTGGGAATATTAAAATATTTCAAATCACATCGAAGTTGAATAGTCAAAATGTTTTATGACTTGGCTATCTTATGTGATATGTTGCCGGTGTGGGATTTGCATCTGTAGGTTTCAAAAATAATATGTTTTGGTTCATTTATAAATCTTACTGTATTATGGTATTAAAGAATCAGAGCACATGTTGATTACCTTATCATGGTCTTTGTTTTACCTAATATTGTTCAGTCTATTACATGTTGGGATTGATGGTAAATTCTTTTTGGCATATTGAAGCTCTGATTATAGAGCATAACCTTCTGATGGTTTTATATGTTGTCGCAAAACTTTTCTTTGCTACTCTTTAAGTGTTGACTTTTTTAGTCAAATTTAAAACATTCCTTTTTTGGTCAATTGCCTATGCTTCTTTATCTGTCACCCTGTTACTTCTACCCATCATTATAAGTAGTAACTATGCAGGATGATTTGGAGCGTAACACACCTGTCCATGGCCTTCCTTCTCGTCCTGCCAGCCGTAATGCATTCAACGAGAATGATGATATGATAGCTTCAGCTGAGGCTGAGCTCGGTCATTTATGCCATGATTCCACAACTACTGATCCCTTAAGATCTGGATCAAATGTCCAGGCATCGTCTGCAGCTCAGCATACTGGCCCACTATCTTCATATACTTATGCTGCTGCTCTTGGATCTTCCTTATCAAGAAGCACCACTCCTGATCTGCAGCTTGTTGCTAGGGCTCCCAGTCCTTGCCCCACACCTATTGGTGGGGGTAGAGTTTCTGCTGCAGAGAAGAGATGTATTACCAGCTCTGATGCATTAAATGGTGTTTCCTCTGGCATAAGTGAGTCTGCAGATCTGGTGGCTGCATTGTCCTGTATGAATTTGTCATCAGATGGTGTGTTAGACAGGGATAACCATGTGCCTTCACAGGTTGAGTCAGATGTTGATAATCACCAAAGATATCTGTTTGGTATTCAAGGAAGTCAAGATCATGGCAAGCAACATGTGTATTCAAAGAAGTCTGAATCAGGGCACTTGCCGAAAGCTACGTACTGTGATTCCGGTAAAAGGAATGGGAGTGGATCTGATATGAACTCATCCTTGGATAGGCAAGTTGAATTACAGAAGTCTAATGTTCCTTCCAGTAATGCGTATTTCAAGGGATCAGCCACCTCTCCCTTTGGCAGTGGAGGCAATTTTCCAGCTCAATACCAGCCTTTAGATAGCCCAAATTCATCATTTACTAATTTTGGCCTTAGTGGCTATGCTGGAAATCCAGCATCTGGATCCTTGATGGCTAACCAACTTGGCACTGGTAATCTACCACCTCTCTTTGAAAATGTTGCGGCAGTATCAGCAATGGCGGCACCTGGAATGGAATCAAGAATTCTTGGGGGTGGGTTGGCTTCTGGAGCTGCTGCTGATGCACATGGTCTTGGTAGAATGGGAAATCAAATTTCAGGCCCTGCTCTTCAGGCTCCTTTTGTTGATCCTATGTATCTTCAGTATTTGAGAACATCTGATTATGCTGCTGCACAACTTGCTGCTCTTAATGACCCCTCTGTTGACAGGAACTACTTGGGTAATTCTTACATTAATTTACTTGAGCTGCAAAAAGCATATGTTGGGGCTATGCTCTCACCTCAGAAGTCACAGTACAATGTTCCTCTGGGTAATAAATCTGGCGGCTCCAATCATCTTGGTTACTATGCAAATCCTGCATTTGGTGTTGGTTTGTCTTATCCAGGAAGTCCAATGGCAAACTCAGTTGTATCCACTTCTCCTGCGGGGTCTGGCAGTCCTGTGAGGCACAATGAGCTGAATATGCGTTTTGCTTCTGGGATGAGGAATTTAGCTGGGGGTGTCATGGGACCATGGCACCTAGATGCTGGGGTCAATGTGGATGAAACCTTTGCTTCGTCCTTGTTAGAAGAGTTTAAAAGTAATAAAACCAAGTGTTTTGAACTTTCAGAGATTTCTGGTCATGTTGTTGAGTTCAGGTATGCATTTTGTCTGTTAGTGTCTTGATCCTTTAATTTTAATGCTTCAATTTCTATACTCTCATCCCTTAAAATTAAAGCTAATGAATTTACTCTTTCGAGCAGCGCGGATCAATATGGGAGTCGATTTATCCAGCAAAAACTGGAACAAGCAACTGCAGAAGAAAAAAACATGGTTTATCAGGAAATTATGCCTCATGCTCTTGCTTTGATGACTGATGTCTTTGGTAATTATGTGGTTCAGAAGGTGAGATCCGATTCATTCTCTTTTTATGATGCTGTTTGTATTCTTTTTATTCTTATTTCATGGATGTGGTTCAAACAATTATTGGTATCTTCCAGTTTTTTGAGCATGGACTTGCACCCCAGAGAAGAGAATTAGCTAACAAACTCTTTGGCCACGTTCTGACCCTTAGCCTTCAAATGTATGGTTGTCGGGTGATCCAAAAGGTATTTGACAGCTTTGCTTGCAGCGATGGGAATTTTTTTCATATGGTTATATCCTTAATGTTCTCAATATCTCACACTTCACTTTTTCTTTCTCCTACTTATGCATCATCCTTTAGGCCATAGAAGTTGTTGATCTGGATCAGAAGATAAAAATGGTTCAAGAGCTTGATGGTAATGTCATGCGCTGTGTTCGTGATCAGAATGGAAACCATGTCATTCAAAAATGTATAGAACATGTCCCTGAGGATGCAATCCACTTCATTGTCTCGACCTTTTTTGATCAAGTTGTGACACTTTCAACTCATCCATATGGTTGCCGGGTTATACAGGCAGGATTATGTGCACTGCTGCTCTTATGATCATTCTGCATTTGAAACCCACGGTTGTATAATATTGCTTTTCTACTTGGCAGAGAGTACTGGAGCACTGCAAAGATGCTACGACACAGCAGAAAGTTATGGATGAGATTTTAAGAGCTGTTAGTATGTTAGCTCAGGATCAATATGGCAATTATGTTGTTCAGGTTAATTTTCCTAACTACTTGTAGTTTAGACTACTCTTAGCTGCGATTTGGCATGGAAGTTAAATGATGCTTATCCAACTCTTAATTTTTGTTAGTTTACGAGCCATTTACTTTCGTAGTTATTTTCTATTGAATTTGAATCTGTTGCTTCATGTTATACATCATGCCCTCCAAGCTGTGTTACTCTTGTACGCTCTGCGCTAAGGTTTGTTATCTTGTGATTTGGGCATCTGTTTGCTGCCCTACCTTTTAATATATCACTTCCTGCTGACATCCATATATCTTGTAGTTTATACTTGTGAACGGATCTTTCATTTTGCTGTCTTACTCTATCCTAAACAACAGCATGTGCTAGAACATGGGAAGCCTCATGAGCGTTCAGCAATTATAAAGGAATTAGCTGGCAAGATAGTTCAAATGAGTCAACAGAAGTTTGCCTCCAATGTTGTAGAGAAGTGTTTGACATTTGGAGATTCTTCTGAACGCCAGTTACTAGTGAATGAGATGCTTGGCTCCACGGATGAAAATGAGCCCCTTCAGGTTCTTATAACATTTCCCCTCTTTCTTTGGTGACAAAAAAGGATGTTATTGTTTTGAGTTTATTGCAAAACATGGATTCGTGCTTTCTTCTCTTTCTTTGTCAAATATTTCCGTCACTGAAGTTGAGATTTAAGCATTCTGATAGAAATGATTGAATCTTGGTACCCCTTAGCTGTTTTGTTTTCTTAGTCACTAGTTTTTGGCTAAAGTGAAGTTTGTAGAGGCATGAGGCTTTTCATTCTTAAACATAAGAATGATTTGCTCATACATCTTTGATCTTGGAACATGGACACCTAAATGTAGCTATCATGAAGGAATGTGTTTGTTTCCTAAAAAAATAAAAATATTATCATTATTTGTTTAAAGTAGCGATGCTGGGTGTTGTCTATGCTTTTATTTGTCAAATCCTCTAGCATGCCTTTACTCTTGACTAAAAAGGTGGCTAGTTGTCATTCATGAAATGAAGCTGTATCCTCTTTATAGTTCTTCCATAATGATAGACTATACATTCCCCCCCTTTATTACAGGCGATGATGAAAGATCAATTTGCAAACTATGTTGTACAAAAGGTGCTGGAGACTTGTGATGACCAGCAACGTGAGCTGATTCTTTCACGAATCAAGGTTCATTTGAATGCTTTGAAGAAGTACACTTATGGAAAGCATATCGTTGCACGTGTAGAGAAACTAGTTGCGGCCGGAGGTACTAACTCATTCCATGATATTTCTGATTGGCACCTTCGGTATCTGACAAGTATGGCTGCATCCATGAGTGTAATGTAGGTGCATGCTCATGTGGATGCGTGTATATATAAGAATATGCATTTATCATGATACTCAAACTAGCGCAAGTCCACTGTTTGAGTTAGTGATCATATCTGATTTTTATTGCAGAAAGGAGAATTGCTGCTCAGTCTCTTCATCCTCCTTAGGTGGCATATGCAAAGAAGGTCGATTGTACAGCTAACTGTGGCGAGTGTGAGCTTTTCGTGCATCTAGAAGGGGTGATGAAAAACCTATCTTCTGTTGAGATGAGCAATAAAGCTGTCAGTTGTAATGGAGAACTGTACATTTTGTAGTGTTAAGTTTATACGTATAAAATTAAGCGGAATGAGGTCCAGATGTTTGAATACAGCTGATGCGCCTGCAGAGTAGATCAAATAACTATACGAAGGACTTTTAAGGGTGTAGAGATTATAAAGATGCTGAGAAGTTTTTTAAAGTTGACGTGACTGTACAAAAATGTTGCCTTGTGGAGAGCTGTTCATGATTAGGCCCATTAATTGAGGAAGGATTTTTCTTTCTTGCTTTTCTTCTTTGCCAGCCTTTGTTCCTTACGTTTCTTACATCAATCAAATTGATGAATAAGAATATATAGCTCTGAAGTACCCGAATTAAAATAACTATAAAAATTCATACTTCATATCACCCAACTCCTTATTTAGATGTAGAAGAGAAAAAAGCAATGCGAGGATATTGACTCTCTTTAATTAGGGTAGACGATTGGCCTTTTCAAGTATCCGTCCCAAATATTTTGTTTCGCTCTCGCTTCGTTTAAGAGAATCTCATGATGTCGATTAGTAAAGTGCTGCTACCGAGTTTTGTTCACGAAGACACGCATTTGACCTTTATACAGAGATCATTTGACGTGAAATGAAAGGAATAGAGGTGGAAGAATTGACTTGTTGCAAAATTCATACCAAGAAGAAACAATGCGCTTAAGGTTTGCAAAAGGAGATTCAACAATTTCAATGTGAATTTGACAGGGCCTTGATTGGCTTTTGGCTGATTGCATGCATCTTCCAAATCCAGATCTATGAATGGTGCTATATTGATTGCGTGAATGTTAACTTTCATCTCATAATATGGAATAGATTAGGAGTTTAATATCAGTGGCCAATAGCCACTAGATTTGTTCCCCATAACAAGAGGACGTGAATGGGGCGTGTCCTTTGAGGGGTGATTAGTTTACACTTTGGGTCTGTTGGTTTTTAGTCGGAGCTTCGTCTTGTTTAATCAAGGGAATGCAATAATACTATAATATTAAGATTGATATAAAACACAGTTTGAATTAAACCAGAGTTTTAGTTTCGCTAGTGCAACTCTTCAGACTTCATGTTCCTGATGGGTGTGTGATCTGTGTTCGGTTGCGCGGAATGCCTCTGTAACACACATTTCCACATATAGTATTAATAAAGAACGAAGGAGATGATGTCGTCTGACGTTGACAATAGGAAGCTCTCCTATTAATTAATACTAATATGTTATAACCGATCAGTTGAAGAATGGAGATCTAGTTAAGCTCGGAGACTCACCAAGTGCGTCCCTTCTTGGTGCAGTGAATGATATGAAATCGAGCAAATAGCTAGCTAGCTGCGAATGAATCCTTTCTTGGTTTCGTCTTTAAGGAAAAAAAACACTGATTACTTCCCCATGGATGCAGCCACGCATGATATTCTTTAGGTCTGAGGGTGGACCTCACGAATCTGGATCAACTTGTTGCCTTGGACGTCATCTCCATTGTTATTATCCTCATTTTGGTGAACCAGCAAATACTCCTACGTACTCTTTTAGCCATGGACAGAGATGTAGCATGTTATAACTGATCCTGTGACCCATTCTATCATTTTGTTTTTCTTTATTTCCTTATTGGTGTATAACTCATCTATCACTTTTACAGATTATTTATCCAACTGCAACCTGTAAATTTTCTCATTTTACTTCTCTTCAACATTTTCTTCACCCTCTCAACCTTTCCCCATTCACCAACATCAGCGTACAAGCTTGACAATAGAAGACGGTTCCCAGCACTCTCAGGCTCTAATTCCAGCAAATGCTTGACTGCCACTTCTGCAAGATTCTCATGTCCATGATTCCTACAAGCAGCCAGCAGGGCACCCCATACAAATAAATCAGGTTCAGTGGGCATTGTCTTGATCATAGCATATGCTTCATCAAGTTTTCCAGCTCGACCTAGAAGATCTACCATGCATGCGTAATGCTCGAGCCGAGGATCAATCTTGTATTTTTCTTGCATGATCTTGAACAGACTTTGCCCAAGTTCAATATCTCCCGCATGGCAGCAGGCAGTCAGAACTGCCGTGAAAGTTAGATGATCAAGCTTGCCTCCCCTTTCTGCCTCTCTGAACAACTCGATTGCCTTATCACAATACCCATGATTTGCATAACCAAAAATCATTGAGTTCAACGTAACCGTGTTCTTCACACGCATCTGATAAAATATGGTCCCTGCCTCATATATGAACCCACATTTTGCATACATATCAACAAGAGCACTCCTTACATACATGTCTTCCCCTGCACCAATCACCAGCGCGTAGTTGTGAAGCTCCTTTCCACGCCTCACTTTTGCTGCAGTAGCACATGCAGGCAGAAGACTGCTAATAGTAGTCGAAGTTGGGCAGAATCCATGATCCAACATCTGTTTAAACGTATGAAAAGCCTCCTCATGTCGAAAATTCTGCACTAAGCCAGATATTAAAGAAGTCCATGATATCACATCAGGCTCAAAACCATCGGCGGTCATCGTTCTGAAAAGTTCTGACACCGTTGCTCGGTCACCTTGTTTTGAAAATCCAGCAATCAACGTATTCCAAGTAATCACATTTGGCTTCATGCCCATCATTCTCATGCTTTCCACCAAACTCAGTGCGTCCTTGGCAAGCCCTTGTTGTGCATAGCCAGATACAATAGCATTCAGAGCCACTAAATCTTTCTCTAACATCCCATCGAATATTTTCCGCGCTTCTTCAACTCTTGCGCATTTTGAGTACATATCAATTAAAGCACTGCTTACAAAAGCATCGAGCTCGAACGAACATTTCAAAATCACGCCATGCATTTTCTCTCCAGTCCTGAGATCGCAAAGGTGACCACAAGCTTTGAGAACGCTGGGCATCAAGAATACGTTGGGTTTCAGCCCTTCCGTTTGCATTTCAGAGAAAACATTCAGAGCCTCCTTATGGAAGCCACAGCGAGAACAGGTTCCAATAAGAGCGATCCAGCGTCGAATATTTGTTGCCGGAATTTTTTCGAACAACTTGCGTGCGAGGGATAGTGTCCCGCACTCGGTGTACAATGCTATGAGCTTCGATGCAATCACTGTAAAACGCGCGAAGCCGTTTACGGTTAAGTGTGCATGAAGTTTCTTGCCCAAGTGCACAGCTCTATCACGAGAGTAAATGTCAATCACTTGGGCATAGACATTAGCTTCTGTCGGAAGCACCGGTGCATGCTGGTATTGAACCATATCCGAGGAATCCTAACAAGTGCGCTTTTGATGAGAGCGTGCGGTATTAGTAATATGCAGACGCTGTCTTCTGACAACGTGGCTGCGTGACCATCGTTGGATTGTTTCAACGGACAGATTTGCTCAAGGACGAGAGCTCGCGGGGGGATAAGAGCCGCTTCGATGGAAGCTTCAGTCCAATGATTTCCGGGAACTTGGTTAACATGTATGGATTTGCTCTGCCTCTAACTGGAAATAATTTCCTTTACTGCGCTAAACTGTGTTTTAGATCCCTCGGACCTTCCTTGCTCCTGCCGAACCTAGCTAATTCTTCCTTACCCAATAGTACATTCAGTCATCGACGTGCTTTTAATCCCCTTCCATTCCAATCGGGATCCGGTTCGCCTTCCTGCTGGAACTATAACAAGCATACAAGAGGTAGCATCACTCTTCTGAAAGCCAGCCGTCGGGAGTCTCCTTACGAAGTTTTGGGCGTATCCCCATCAGCTACAGCGGATGAAATCAAAAGGGCATACAGAAAGCTTGCTCTTAAGTATCATCCCGATGTCAATAAAGAGGTAATCGGTATGTTTGGATCCTTCCCAATTGTTGCGTGCAATCCTTTTTGGGTGTCGCTTAAGAACACATCGATTCTGTGTAATTTTAGGTGGAAATTAGTCCTGTTTAATTAGCAATGTAAAAAATCATTTTTTCCCTCCCCTTTTCTGCATAAAACTATTACACCAGTTGAGATGTATGAGAATAAAGTTGAGAATTCAATCGAATGCAGAAAAATAACAAGCAAATTCACAAAAGAAGGGAGTGATTTATTATAAAAACTGACGCCAAATTATGGAAGAGGCATCTGAGAGATACCAGTCATTTATTTATGACCTGTTAGATATTTGCATTTGCTTACTTCTTCTCATCCAGGATTTCCTATATTGTTATCTGTATGAATTACTTGAAGGCCAAAATATAGAATTTTTCGCCATGGAATTATGAGAAAAGGTAATGGCCCTTTGATAGAGTGGTATGATGCTGCGCATGCACTGTTCATGTGATTCACTAGTGATTAAAAAAAAAAAAAGTTCCCCCAATGGAAGGAACAAAGAAAGAGAAACCTAACCAAAAAGTACGTCGCATGCACCTGATTGAATTACTTTCTGTCACGAATAAGAATTTAGAACGGACAAAGACATGGGAATTAGTAGCAACAAGATGCATGCACTAAGTTGAATCTTACGGATCTGCTTATGGATTTTATGACCCTGTCTACTCATACTACTTTGAGCTATATATCAAAGCAAATTTAATAACGCTTAACATGGGAAGATGAAGCTTATTAAAGTATTTTTTTTTTTATCTTGTCTTCCCAGGACAAGGCGCAGGAGAAGTTTATGAGGATAAAACACGCGTACAATACATTGATAAATTCTACCTCGCGAAGAAAATTTGATTTTAGAAATAGCAGTTCCGATTCTTATTATTCCTCTCAGAGAAGCCAAAGTGGTAATGCAAAAGCAGAAGAAGAATTTTATGGATTAGGTAAAGAGCTCTTGGTATCCAATCCTGGATAAATATCTATAATGTTGCCTTTACGCCAGTGGACCATACTCTTTCCTGGAATCACAAGTTCAAGTACTTGATTCACGGGGCAAAAGTTGTCAGGAAGCATATTGAATCTTAATTCCTATGTCTTGCTGGTTTGGACTGGATAATTTTAACCAATTCACTATCCCTTTCCCCATTATTCTGGAAAGATGCTAGTTGAACTTGTTAATTTTACATCCACGGACCTCAGTTATAATTTGTTTTTGCCTTGCACTTTCTTTTCAAACTATGTCTTTCCAAATGTTTGAGAAGTAATTTTACAATCCTTTATATGCTTCCTGATTAGATTGGATGTCTGTCTCATTGTTGACATCTTTGTGCTGCAGGTAATTTTTTGAGGGATGTTCAAATAACAATAGGTAGATATGTACTCCCAGTTAGACATCATGTCGTTGGCCACAAGTTTAACTTGCATTTTTACAGATCCTGTTGAGCATCAATTTTGTTTTTCCATGCATTTTATTTGCGTGCAAGTCTGTGAATAGGAGGGGAGGAGAATATATGCTAAATGTGTTATTACGTTGTATAATTTGGTTCTTGTATTACATGAGATGTGATTAATGTAATTACAGGGGATTTTTTCGAAGATCTTCAGGAAGAATTCAGGAATTGGGAAGCAAACTCTACTTCACAAGGAAAGCCTAAGAGCCTATGGGAGGAATTGGCAGTAAGATTTGGTTTTTAAGCGCATTTATTAATCATATGTTTGTTTCGGTGTTGTGTTCTTACTCGCGCATGACGCTTGGCTTCTGAGCTTCTCTACTTGCCTGAATGAGAGAGAGAGAAAGAAGAGTTCTTATTGGTGGAGAGTCTGTTTAGTAATTTCGTTGTTGATGGCTGATCCGTCTTTGGAAACAGTGGCTAACAAGAGTGATCGACATGGGGAACTGATTGTATGAGATATTACGTTGCAGGAAATAGGGGAAGAATTTGTGGAGTTTCTGGAGAAAGAACTTAATATAGTTGACCCGGAAGATGATTCGAATGAGAATTATGAAAAGCCTCAGGGAGAAAATCCTTCGCGTGCTTCTGCTGGCAGTGGCCCTCAAGATGAAACTGGCAAGGGGAACAGCAGCATCAAGGACAACCTTGATGAAATAGAAGCTACTCTTGCTCAGTTAAAAAAGGAATTAGGTTTGTAGCCCAAATAAATTTACTTTTGTTGCAGCTTGACTCCATGATGTAGAATATTCATTCAATTATTATATATAAATTTCACAGAAAAAATGATTATTTTTTTTACATAAAACAAAGCTATATAATGCAGGAGTTGGCATGTAGCAAGTAGCTCATTAGTCCTCCACTTGTCCCCCATTACATGTTTACATGTAGTCATGCACCATATCCCTCTAATTCTTCTTGGATAAATTTTGGTGATTGATTTTGCTGGATACAAATGTAATTATATGCTTGTTCCAACGCTTAGAAATGGTAATGAATCGATAATTATTTATCCTTAACCCACACTAACCGACATCCCCAAGTTAACAAGATCGGTTAATTTATTTTGGTCTTGAACAAGTTTGGTTCATTATTCATATATTGCTCATTGATTTTAGCAGAAATAAATTAAATACATGTAAATAATAATGACCAGCAAGGTATAATCTCACGTCTTCACAATATTTTCTTTCACAGAATTCTACACTAAATTTTAGGGTAAAACCCAAAAAGAGGAAACGAGTTCCATAATAGCACGATGCCCTCGGAATATCCACAAGCTTTTGCCCAATCATGAAAGGATGGTTGCAAAAGTTCTTCCGCAAACCAACACAGAGAGAAAAAAACCCTATTATTCAGCGATAAACTACTTGACCGACTAATTTCCGCCTCAAAATCGCTCTCCAAAACGGAAAAATAATGCACCAGTTCCTGAGTTATGATCAACGGCGTATTCTGCTCTAACTAAACCAAGCTTGAGACCAACTCCATAGGACGACCCATGTCCCATTCGCCTATACACTTCTGTAGGATTCCCCTTCACGTTCTTCGAGCTTCCAAGATCATTTCCATGTTCAGCAAACGCATACACATGCGTGCCTTTGATAGGTATCCGTAACTCAGTAGCAAGCTGTAAAAGAGAGATCAGATAGCTGTTCTTAATGATTGGCCAGTCAAATTAACTACCATGAATTCTCTCAATCTTCATGATGCTAAGAAAAAATATCATGATACGTTCCAATCACTCCTACCTCAAGGATGTTTCTGGCTGCGCCAAGCTCGCCCATGTTGTAACCTCTCACAGAATAGGGACCTCCAAGAGTAAAAGCATCATAACTAGGAAGATCACCAACACAACCACCATAATGACCATGGAGAACAAGCACTGGCGGTGGTGCTTTGCCAGCACCTTCCTCCACTGACATCAACTGGACAAATCGTGTCACAGTTAGCTGGTGACGATTAAAGAATGGGAAATTGCTGCCAATCCCAAGGCCTTGATCCACCTAAATTTACATGGGAGATAACTCTGTCAGCAGATAACTTTATTATGCATACTTAACACTAGAAATTCAGGAAACACCAATTTCTTGTTCTTATTATAACTGCAGGATGACCAGTTCATCCAGTTAATTTGACAAACATTACCAGCCCAATATTGACTACAGCATCTACAATTAGGTTCAAGTCAATCACCGTTTCAAAATTCAATCAAAGTTCTCATGTTTTTAAAAAAGGAATAGAACTTCATCTCCAGATGGTGATTCCCGCAAACTCCAACAATGGCATCAAGTCATCAATCCATCACCATCGAATAGTATACCATACATGGCTTTTAACCCACCCCTCCAGTTATTAATATTTAAAAACAAAAAAAACTGCAATGTAAGGAATGTTCACTATCATTGTTTTGATTCCAGGGGTGGACCTGCTGTGTCTTACAGCATTTGATCTAATTGGGAAAGGGAAAACAGGCACAGCCACACTTGCGCAGAGGGAGATAATCTGGTTGCTTGTGAAAGATAGCTTGAAATGGAGACATGTCTATAACAGGTGTTGGTAGGAGATTGATGATATGAACTGCCATGAAAAAGGCTTCCCACCAGTACTTGACTCGCATGTGTGCATGAGCAAGTAGACTTAGACCAGTTTCAACGATGTGGCGATGTTTCCATTCAATTCGGCCGTTTTGTGCTGAGGTGTGTGGGCACGGATGACGAAAGATGATCCCTGATTCAATAAGAAATCTCACATAGGAATGATACTAACCACCCCAATCACTATGTAACACTTTCACCTTTATGTTAAATTGATTTTCCACCATTGCTTTATAGTTTTTGACAAGCTGCAAGAGCTTCATCTTAAGTATGCAAAGGATAAAGCTAGGAGAAACAACTAAAGTCATCAAGAAAGCATATGTAATTTCAATATCCATTTATTGATTGTACTGGTGCTGGACTCCAAAGATCCGTATGGACAAGTTCTAGTGGAGCGTTTGCTCTAGAAGCAGAAAGTGGAACAGAAATTGAGTTTATCTCTGGAAGGGAGATTGATATTACAATCTCAGAGGATGCTTTTGATTGTATTACAAGATGAGTGTCCTAATTTTCTGTGCCAACCACCTAGTACAGAAAGAAAAACTGATAGAAGCACTAAATGGCAGTATGACCCTGTTTGGTGCACATTTGGTAGGTTGGTTTTGACCTGTTTGAACAGCCCTGCCATGACCTCTATGGGAGCAATTTCCAGAATTGCGATGCCCAGAACCACAAGAGTTGCTATATCGTGGTTGAGAGGGATAGGCACTGGAAGAGTTAGAACCAATAGCAATATGAGCAAAAGAGGAACTCACCGTGTTGATGGCATTGAGTTGTTCAAGATGGTGTTCAAAAGTAGGGAGATCCATGAGAGATTGTCTGGATCCAAGAGATGAACAATGATTGGTGTGTATTTCAGCATCAAGGCCAGCTAGAACTTGACTGATGAGATGAGATTCGGCAATCAAACTTCCAATCATGGCAATATTGTCAGCAAGTGTCTAGTCATCGATTGTGCTGGACCCTTTCCACGTTTGCTGCAGCTCGGATTTAAACATTGTTACTCTAGTTATGGAGTGAGCATTCATAGGATCTGTGACCACCATCCAGACCTGTGAAGCAGTTCTGCAGTGCGGTTGTGACAAAATGGATGGCGTCATGGTACCGAGAAGCCAGCTGAAGATGATCTGGTCAGTGGCTATCCAATCCTCATAATCCAGATCAACATGAACTCCGGAATCATCAGTGATGAACTGGGATGGACAAGACTTTATGCCCAAAACAAAGGCATCCACACAATGGACACTTAGGGCAGGAAGAACTACGGAGTGCCATAGCATCAAGTTGGATCTATCCAACTTGATAGATCCAGTCTGGTTCAAGCTATTCAGCAGTGGAATAGACTTGACTTGAATGGTCAAAGACAATGACTGAGCAACCAGAGGTGTGGTTGCTTCAGTGGCAGAGCTAGGCAAGGTAGATAGAGAGGCCATGAGGATCGCGAAAGGTGACTGATACCAAGTTAGAAAAATAGAATAAGAGTGAAAACTGAAAAGGCTCTGGTCAACTACCTGATCTTAGGGCCTTGTGATGCTATTTATAGATTGAGAAACTATACAAGGGTGCTTACACATGGCTCTCAAGTTTGATCTAACTGAATGTAGTTGGTTAGATCTATAACTATTTACAGGCTGTCAACTTAGATATATGTATAACAGATATAACATATAAGTTTTACTATCTTATGCGTGAGCCTTGTTTTATCTGTACTAAAATACCACCATTAATAGACAGCAAATTCAGATTCTTAGCAAAACAAAGTGCTGGGCTTTGAAAGATGGTTCATATAACCACAAAACTGAAAAAGCGGAGTGAGCCCATGTGGATAACATCAAAAGTATATGTACAGTCACCTGGAACATATTTCGGTCTCCAACAATAGACCCATTCACGAACTTTGTGTTATCACGCGTAATATTGGCCTGTAAAAATGCCATCCGATCAATGCCAGTGCCACTGAGGGTGGTTGGAGGTCCATCGGCACTAATTCCTCCACTAGGCAATACTCGCTGACCATTTGCACAGATATGACTACTTTCATCACGTGTTGTTATCTCCTCCATCACAAGTCCATAAGTAAATTTACTCTGACGTGTGAAATTCTGTTTTGCACACAAGATGAGAAAGTCAAGATAAAGAGCTAAAAATAAAAGGAAATGGAAATTTTAAAACCACCGGTTGCTTGAACCATCAGGAAGATTACCTCGGTGATATTGGCCTTGACACCAGCACGATCAACCCATATTGGGGGTACTTCATCAACCCCTGGCCCTCCAGTGAATACCGGACTCAGCTTGCGACTGTTGAAGCAACTTACACGAAGAGTACGGTTACTTGGATTGTATACACCATCCAAATATGGATGTGCATACTCAAGCTTAAATGCCAGATCATCCTAAGGGAAAAACATGAAGACCAGGTTAAGACAGTTGGTATTAATAACAATGTTGGTGACATACCAAACTATTCCTGGAATAAAATGAGGGTTGAAGAAGTTGCTAGTTGTCACCAATTTAAGACAACCTGAGGATTGAAGAAGTTGCTTGTTGTCACCGAACCAATAAGAGATCTATTCAATCCTTGCAAATTCCGATGTTCAAAAGTAACAGTTCCTCCAGGCTGCAGTGAAGCCTACACAGACAGTGAATATAAATACATTAGATCAAATAACGAACAAAAATTGATAGATGATGACAAAATAAATTTTCATTAGACGTGAATACCAACGTAGGACGTCCTCCTCGTCCAGGGACAATACTCCACTCAGTACTGACTTCTGCTGTCTTCTGTTCTAATTCTTTAAGCTTAATTTCAACAATAATGCCTCCCTCATTCTTCTCATCAGGCCGAGGATTCACTTCAATGTTTGAAAACAGAGCAAGGGAGTTAATGTTTCTTAAAGCTTGCTTCCCTGCCTCAATGTTGAAAATGTAACCTGGGCGAAGCTGTAATCCATACAAATATCCACTAAGTAGTCAACAACCGATGAACAAGATAAAGACCAAAAATCAAGCGCAAAAAGTCTATAACTCAACCAACACCTAGAAATTTGGCACAACCGCACAATAAACAAATGTCATGATGTGTTTGCCAGAAAGATCATTTTCTGCCGGCAGTCAGTATTGATTAACAGAACTTGAAGCAAATGGTATGGGAAAACTGCACAACCTGCAAGTTAACATGACCGTATGTACCTGTTTCGGCAGTTCTCGTTCTACCACCGCGACATCAGTGTTACCTTCAACAACATTGCCAAGCTTATCCTGGAATTGAATGACCAATTGGGTGATATCCCCTTCTACAACCTCGCAAACGACCTCCTTAGTGTTCAGGTTCCCAAAATTAACAACCTGGGCGCATGCATAGCCTTCATCCTGATACCACTTCTGGACTCGATCCCTTATCTTCTGCAACAGCCTGGCACTCACCTTTCCTTGCTCCTTCAGCATCTGCATAATCTCCATGTGCACAGGCATCGGCAGAAGACACGCCCTTGCCCTCTGAATTCTCCTCTTGTAGTCCTCCTCCTGACTTCTAAAGTAATCCATCTTCTCCTTATCAGTCATGTCCGTGTCCATCTCAATGGGCTTCGACTGCGGCATCAAACCCACATTGATGCAGCGGAACCGATCGGCTGACTGCCACGTGCTCTCAGTGAAAGAGATTGTAATTCCAACGGTTCCATCGGCGTTGGTTTTGCCTTCCATATCCACCTTCTCGAACATTCCGCAGGTAGCCAGAGTCTCAAGCTCCTTCTGAAGCTGGGCCTTGGTGTATACACCACCGGGACGCAGAGAAACCATCTCGAAGAAGGAATCTTCGGTGCCCACCGTTTTCCATTTCCTCCGATCGAAGAATAGAATCTCTGAGATTTTATATTTCTTAAATCCACTGAGCTTATTGAGCTGAACAACAATGTTGGCCGGCAGCCCGTGAGAATCCCAGTCCTGAGAGGGGGATTCATCGGCAATAGCATCTGCCCGGAAGAAAAGTCTGGAGAAGAACCCTCCATTCCCATCTCCGCCGAACCAGTTCCATCCGCCTCCGCCTCCGCCACCACCCAGGCCATTACCGCCGCCAACGAAATCTCCGGATCCATTGGAGAGGAGGAGCGGCAGGTGGGTGGAGTTGAGGAGGAGGGCGGCGGCGGAAGAGAGAGCGAGGGTCTTGGAGAGGGTTTTGAAGAGGGAGCGCTTGGAGGAATCAGGATGGGGGGAAGAAGAGAGATGGCATTTGAGGGAGGAGGGTCGAGGGGAATTGTTACGGCGAGGAGGGAGAGGGGTGGAGAGCGTAGCACTCAGGTGCTGGGAGGCAGAGAAGGAGGAGGACATGGGGACGAATGCGATGATGGATTTCGTAGCAGGAGGGGATAAGGGTTTTGGATGGGTTTTCTTCTCCCTTCTTTATCTGCTCCTGTTTGGACAACTTGCTCTCCACTTCACTTGACCTTGCAAGTGTGAGTGTGAATTTGATGTGTAGCATCGAGCATTTGGCAGGGCGGGCGAGAGGCGATGTGTGTTGTGTTGACTTCAGCGCACGAGATCTGCGATGCCATGTGATTGACCAACAATGAACCGGTGTTATGCTAAAGAGAGTATTTGATTTGATTATTACCAATTTCACAGGAGAAACATTACCCCAACCTTCTCCTATTTTCATACGTCTCGGGCCACACCTAACTCCCTACCGTGGTACCAAAAAAAAGAAAAAGCTCATACTTGTACGAGTAAACTTCAGAAACCTGCAGCAGGCACTAACAATCTACATTCCATAATTTGCATCCCGACAGTGACCCAATCAACTACAGGACTGCTCCATATCCTGTTACTGTCAAATCTTTGGTCACCATCAAAAGCAATTGCGCCCCGCCAAGTTCCACATTTTGGCTCACCCTCCCCTCCATTCCCTTCTCATGCACTGCAAAGGAACTAAATATATTAATTAACATTTCATACATCGCGTTAGGGCACGGCAAGTGATCCTTTTGTTGCTAATTACTGACACAACCTGTAATTTATTTCCTTACATTTTGAACCTCCGTATAAGCTCATTCAATCAGCTGAATGAATTTGTACGTACATCCGTTTGCGCAAATATGTAGCTCATATCTATATAGAGCACGTTTGTGATTTAGTATTTTTAGGTGTATGAATTGGAAGGCGAGACCTGGTCAAATACGTACAAGTAATTGAGGCAAATTGAAGCAGCGGGGGAAGCAATTGAGATGGGTGTGAATGGTGCGTATTGATTTGTAGGATCACTGCGCAATGCAACAATGACGGAGGACGCCACATTTTCTGTTGGATTCAATTTCATGCTCCCGCTCAGCCCCATGTTATATATATAACCCCAGCGCCCATTGCCATTCCTGAACGAACCTCTGCTAATGGCTCAGCTCGAACGCTTCCCCGTACAGGTCAATGCCTCCAGATCTCTCTCCGCCCTCCGAGGTAATCAATCAAATCCCTTCTTCATCTCATGCATCATCCTACCTTCACTTGCTCCTGGATCATCTCAGATTATTATGCTTCTTTCTCATTCAAGTTTCAGGAGGTGAACTCTCGTCCAAGGGGTCGCCCACCTCCCCTGGCCCCAATTCGCCTTTATCAGAAGACGACAGCGGCACCCCTCACAAGAAATCCGTCCTCTCCAAAGTGAAGGAGAAGGCCAGGAAATTACGCCACAGTCTCAGCAAGAAAAGGCACGACGACGGCCATGTCGCCCCCACCTGGGGCGCTTCCCTGGAAGATGACGACCGGCAGGAGGAAGATGCCGAATACCTCGGAGCTCCAAGTAATATACATGATTTACATCCTTCATTTCCTCTGCCTTTTCTCCTGATCTCCTCCTTTCTTTCCCATTACCTATGTCTGTTTCAGTGTATGAATCGGAGCTGGCACCCGAAGCATACAAAGAAAACGCCAGACAGCATCCAAGAGCCACTCCCGTCATCGCCGACAACCATGTTCTGCACAACCCTTCAAAATCCAGAGCTGCAATGGATCGTCAAAGGTCGCTTGGCATCGTTGCGGAGTCCAAGAGAACAACTCATCATCATCATCCTGCGCTGGCCACAGGTTCTCTTGGTTCCATCAAGACGGTGAGAGGGATCGAAGCCGAGAAACTCGCGCCGGCTTATACGAAAGGATCCGACGCAGGCCTTTGTATTTCGTCGAAAATGCAAGGACTCACGATTTCAAGACCCTTAGATCCTCAAACCCACCCGGCATCATCATCTCTTAAATCTCCTTTGTCGGTGTTGACTACGGCGTCGTCCCCGCGGACCCCTCCTGCTAACACGGTCTCCAAACTCTCTCCGGTTGCGTCAAAGGCTCCACGCTTTTCATCAGCTCCGTCGACTCCGCGCAAATCATCACCATCCGCGTCTTCTGCGATGGGTATGAAGAATGCCACCATCTGCCCCGGCCAACAAACATGGGACAGGGGTTCGTCGGTGAGAGAGTATTTCAAGAATAAGTTGGAGCCAGGGGAAGATGAGAAGGCTCTGTCTCAGGTGATATCGGAAGCAATGAGCTCCCGGAGAACTCCCGGCGATGTGGGTGTCATGGAGAAGGTGAAAGAGGCTGTTACCTCGTTGCTCCGAAATGAGGAACCATCGCAGTCATATTCTGTCAGAAGTCCAACCACACGCATGTCGTCTCAGAGTCCTGTACTATCTAGCAGCAACGTTAATCAGCAAGGTAATATGATAATGATCTATTCCCCAGTTTCATGCCCATTATATTGCCACTACAGGATTGCATTCATGAGTTTTTTTGTTCTTTTTGGCAGTTGGCGAGGAAGAGAACCATGGCAGAATCCTCCAGACAAACTAAAAATCTCCACGTGGATATTTCTCCCCGCTCATTTGTATATAGTATAACCAACTACTTTCTCTCTATTTTTTCGGGCATATATTTGTGATTGTACACAACAATTAATTACCATCGAAAACATCATTTCCATCCATTTGTAAACTAAGGTTTGCCTGTAATAAGCGTGTGTGGCCATGCCCGGACTTTGAAGGGTTCCTTGTATGAAATTTTGTGTCTTTATGCTTGATGATGAGTATTCTTCCATTACGAAGCATCAAATATTAAAGGCCAC
>QFDD01000590.1:0-46946 GCA_006871305.1 Vachellia collinsii
CTCCAATGAAGTACATTCTCTGGCACATAATTCTTCAAGAGCGGGAGGAAGTCCAAGTATTGACTTAAGCATGTTGCATCCACCCATATCAATGCGTTTCAAACTTGAAAGATTGTTCAAGGCTGGCAATGTCTCCAATGAAGTACATTCTCTAGCACATAATTGTTCAAGAGAGGGAGGAAGTCCAAGTATTGACTTAAGCATGTTGCATCCACCCAAGTCAATGCATTTCAAGTTTGAAAGATCGTTCAAGGCTTGCAATGTCTCCAATGAAGTACATTCTTTGACACGTAATTCTTCAAGAGAAGCAGGAAGTCCATGTATTGACTTAAGAATGTTGCATCGACCTAGGCAAATGGATTTCAAGCTTGAAATATCATTCAAGGCTGGCAATGTCTCCAATGAAATGCATTCCATGGCATTTAATTTTTCAAGAGAGGGAGGAAGTACAGGTATTGATTTAAGCATGTTGCATCCACTCAGGGAAATGTATTTCAAGTTTGAAAGATCGTCTAAGGCTTGAAATGTCTCCAATGAAGTACATTTTTCGGCATATAATATTTTAAGAGAGGTAGGAAGTCCAAATATTGACTTAAGCATGTTGCATCCACTCAGGTAAATACATTTCAAGTTTGAAAGATCATTCAAGGCTGGCAATGTCTCCAATGAAGTACATTCTCGGGCATATAATTCTTCAAGAGAGGGAGGAAGTCCAAGTATTGACTTAAGCATGTTGCATCCAACCGGGTCAATGCGTTTCATGCTTGAAAGATTGTTCAAGGCTGGCAATGTCTCCAATGAAGTACATTCTTTGACACAAAATTCTTCAAGAGAGGGAGGAAGTCCAAGTATTGACTTAAGCATGTTGCATCCATTCAGGTCAATGCATTTCAAGCTTGAATGATCATTCAAGGCTGGCAATGTCTCCAATGAGGTACATTCTTGGGCATGTAATTCTTCAAGAGAGGGTGGAAGTCCAGGTATTGATTTAAGCATTTTGCATCTCCTCAGATAAATGCGTTTCAAGCTTGAATCGTTCAAGGCTGGCAATGACTCCAATGAAGTACAGTCTGCAACAGATAAAGATTCAAGAGAGGGAGGAAGTCCAAGAATTGACTTAATCATATAGCATCCTGTCAAGTCAATGCATTTCAAGTTTGGAAGATCGTTCAAGGCTGGCAATGTCTCCAATGAAGTACATTCTCTTGCATATAATTCTTCAAGAGAGGGAGGAAGTCCAAGTATTGACTTAAGCATTTTGCATCCATACAGGTAAATGTGTTTCAAGCTTGAATGATCGTTCAAGGCTGGCAATTTACCCAATGAAGTACATCCTAGGGCAGATAATTCTTTAAGAGAGAGAGGAAGTCCAAGTATTGATTTAAGCATGTTGCACCCACTCAGGTAAATGCGCTCCAAGCTTGAAAGATCGTTCAAGGCTGGCAACGTCTCCAATGAAGTACAGTCTGTGGCATGTAATTCTTTAAGAGAGGGTGGAAGTCTAGGTATTGATTTAAGCATTTTGCATTTCCTTAGGTAAATGCATTTCAAGCTTGAAAGATCGTTCAAGGCTTGCAATGTCTTGAGACTATAACAACCATCCATTCTAAGTTCAGAGAGAGATTTTAAATGAATTGGACTCTCAAAACTCTCTAATTTTTTGCAACAAGATACATTCATCTCAACAATAGTGTGAAGAGATAAAATAGATGGGTGAACACTCCTCAAGCTTTTACAGCCACTGAGATCTACAATTTTAAGCTTGTGCGCCATGGAGAAGTCTGGTAGCTCTATTAATTGCTCAGAATAACACAACTTTATTTATATTAGATTTGGAAGATCCTATGATGATCACAATGGAAAAAAAAATAGTTACCCAAAATGAAAAGGTCTTAATAAATTTGACTAGAATGATGACATGTAAAATATACATTAGCATATAAGTACCTGTTTTCCATCCCAAAGCTTTTTAAGTTTGCTGTCTTCCATTTGAAGTACAACGAGGTTCTCAAAATAAGAGCCTGATGGTAGATACGCTAATGGATAGCCATACCACTGAAGATACCTTAAGTTATTAGGAAAGGAGTCAAGTCCATCAAGCTCTATAGGAACCTCGAATTTGATTATTCTTAAATTTTTCATCTTTTTGAAGATGTCAACTCCCAATTGAAGACATTCTCTTTGATTCCAATCCAATATAATGCCTTCAATTTTATCAATTCCCTAACAAAAATAAAATAAAATAAATATTAATTTTTTAAAAAAATGTCAAAAATAAAATAAAAATAAATAAATTGATGTAACTTTTCCTTACCTCGTTACTTTTCAATACATTATATAGGACATCTGCATCATTTACTCGGATATGTGATTCATGATTCTCACGAACAATTTGCTTAGCCATTTCTTGTATTAAATCATGTATTACAATTTGGTCATATTGATCTAACTTTATTAGAGCTTTATCTATAAGATGTTGTATTCCACTAACAGCTTTAAAACCACCAGCCTGCAGCACACAAAGAACTACATCTTTTTGTTCTCCCACTAAAAAGAATGCAATGTCTAAAAATGTTTCCTTATCTGGAGCATCTAATCCATCAAAACTTATCCTCAACATATTTTGAATTTCCCTATGGGAGAACTTCTGGAGTTTGTGAAGCTCACTTTTCCAATATTCTTTTTCTCTAGAGTAAAAATGGGAACCCAAAACTGTCAAGGCTAAAGGATTGCCTCCAGCAATGGCCATCGTCCTTTTTGATAGCTTTTGATATTCCATTTTGGGTTGACTCTGATGGAAGGCATGTGCACTAAAAAGTTCAAGAGACTCTTCAAAATTTAATACCTTGACTTCATGTATATATTTGTCAGCAATCCCTCCATTCTTAAGAACATGCTTGTCTCTACTAGTTATGAGGATCCTACTGCCCTGTCCTAATAAGTCAAGAAGGTGTTGTTGCACCAAATATTTTAGTTGCTTTGTATTGTCCACATCATCAACCACAATTAGGACCTTTTTCGATTGCAGCCTTCTCACTTGCTCCTCCGTATTTCTGTCATCCTTCAGGTTTAATAGCTCACGAAGAAGCGTTTGACGTAAGGTTTTCAAACCATCAAGATTTGTTGAATTCTCTCTCACATTTTCTAAGAACCAATAACTTTCAAATTTAGACTTGTATTTTTCAAATATGTAGTGAGCAAGGGTTGTTTTGCCTATCCCTCCCATGCCCCAAATCCCAATTTGAGCTTCCCCTGGCTCAATTTCCATTAATGATTCAAGACTGGTGAAATTTTGATGAGATCTAATGAGAAGAGGGTTTGACACAATTGGGCTCTTAGGTTTCAACTTTGTCAAGACATCTTCCACTATTGCATCAACAAGTTTGGCTTCATTTCTAAGATATAAAAGCAAAACAAAAACAAAAACAAAATTACAAGCTGCTTAGGAAAACATAATAAAGGAATAAAGATAATTGGGGGAATTACTATAAAGTCTCATGTAAGGGAATTAATATCAGAAAGGTTCTATTGACAACTCAAGCAGCTACCATTGACAACTCAAGTTACTCGCATTGACAACTTCTTGAGACCTTTCTGATATTAATTCTTTTACATGAGATTTTATAGTAATTCCCCCAAAATAATTTTGTATAACTTCACTATATTTTAAGTGATATTTGTTTTTGTCTTTCGCTAGAGGGGAGGTGAGGAAAGGAAAGGAAAAATGCTTTCCTCCCCCTCATTTGGTTTGAAAATTTGGAGGACAGAGGAGTCCAATTTACCCCCTCCCCTCCTACATCCCCATTTTGGCTGCCATCCAAGTTGAAGTTTTTTGGGGCGGAGTCAAAGTTTTTGATAAATTTACCCTTTTAGTCTTTCTATTATTATATTAATGCCTTTAAAGAAAAAAATATTATTCTAAAAATGTATTATTCTTATAAAATTAAAGTAAACATTTATTATAATAAAAATATATTATTATAAAATTAATTAAAAAATTATTTATATAATTTTAATTAAAAATGTATCATAAAAATAATTTAAAATTTAAAAATTACATTATTATAAATGAATTTTAAAAAATACTTCATTATAAATAAAATAATTATTCTTAAATTAATTAAAAATAAATATTATAACTAAAACAATGTTATAAATTGAAAATATTTTTATAAAAATATATTATTATAAATAAAATATATTATTAAATTTAAAATGAAAAATATAATTAAAATTAAAAATATTATTCATTTTTTAAAATATAGTATTACATTTATTGTAAATAAAAATATTACTGCATTAGTCGATGTTAATATATAAAGTAATTTATATAAAATATAAATAAAAAAAATATAACTTAATATTTAAGGGTAAAATAGTAAATTATTACCACTCCTTCATTTTCAATCAAACAATAAATCATTAAAAATAATATTTCTCATTACATCCTTTTCAACCAAACCAAATAAAATGATCTTTTTCCTATCATTCTTTATTCTTCTCTCCATCTTCTCCCCTGTCATCCTCTCCCTCCAAACCAAGCACACCCTTAAGGAAAGGTTGACAAGATTGAGACTTTACAAGTTGTCATGATAAAATAATAAATCCACAACTAAAATATATATTTGATCATCTAAATTTTAATTTAACCACTTATATTTAAAAAGTAAACTTTTAGTTTCATTTAATAGAAAAGATATTGACTTCATGAATTTAAATAATAATTGCAATTACATGCTAATAAAACAGTATTAAATTTTAAAATATAAAGATAAATATATCGATTAAATTTTAAAATATAAAGATAAATATATAAAACAATTAAGATTTAAGTTTATTCTGATAACATTTAATTGTAGAATGATTGTTTAAATTTGTTAAGTTAGGATTTTCTATTAAATGAAATTAATTGTATTAAAAGTAAAGGATTAAAGATGCACCAATTTAAAAGACCAAAATAAAACTTGAGAGATCCCAAAACATAATGTAGCCTAAATACACATGCTTAATTTGGTATAATTGCGGACTAATGAAAAGCTTAACAAAATTGAAACCCTATAAAATGGTGTATTAAATAATAGAACAAACTTACTGAAATTTTGATGAATGATGATAACCGGCTAAGTTGGAAGATTTTGTCAATGTAGAGCTCCAAATTTTTAAATTGTCCTCGTTTTCCTTGAACTTCTTTTTATGAAGAGTAAAGGCACCTTTTTGATATCTAACATCTGATGGATTTACATGGAAGAAAATTGGTATCACAATCTGCTGATTAGCCTCCTCACGTTCCATAATTTTGACAAGCTCTTCTAAACACCACTTTGAAGAAGCGTAATGTTCCGAGAATATCACCAACGCAATCATGGATTCTTCTATTGCTTTCATAAGTGCTGATGATATTTCTTTACCCCTCTCGAGACTGTCGTCCACATAGACACGTATATCCTTTTCACGCAACCACTTTACCAAGTGGCTGAGAAAAGTGGATCTGACGTCTACACCACTGAAGCTGATGAAAACATCATAGTTTCCACATGGGACCTGGGAAGAAGAAGCCGAAGCGAGAGCAACCATTGCTGGAGCACAAAAAGGGCAAAAAAATTATAGGTTGTTGATTGTTTCTGAAGAGGAACAGAAATAATCAAAATGACTTGTGATCTGACTGACAGATAAGGAATAAAAGCATGGCCACAAGGAATAAACACTATTCGATAAATCTATTTTCAAAATGAATACAGTGAATAATCAGGTTTTTTTTATAAATATACTATAAACAGTAAAACAATTTACCAAAATACCACACCTCAAAAATTATTTATCAGATACTACACTGACAAGTGAAATCCACTGAACTCGTTCACACTATGAACAAGTTCAATGGGTCCCACTGACAACGCCTCTGAACTCGTTCAAGAATATATATATATATATATACATTTTATAAAAAGTTGGAACTCATTCGTGAAAGAGTTCCAACTTTGTTGCTTTTAAAGATGAAACCCCTAATCACTGAACTATAATAGTAATGCATAACAACTTATGGTGGGAAGATAAATTTTACACTACATTAAATAATTGATTAGTTACATATAATTTATGTGGGGTTTATTTATTTATTTATTTTTTAGCATTTTGGAAGATTTAAAAAATTAAAAAATAACTTTTTTTTTATTATTTCTAAGGGGACGCTGAGCTTGTTGGGGGATTTATCTTTAAAAGCAACAACTTTTTATAAAAAATATATATATATTTCTGAACTCGTTCATGCTGTGAACGATTTTAGAGGTGTTGTCGGTGGGATCCACTGAATTCGTTCAGTGTAGTATCCTGGTAAATAACTTTTGAGGTGTAGTATTTTAGTAAATTGTTTTACGATATTTGTAAAAAAACCGAATAATCAATTCCAGACAGAAAGTGGACTCATTTTCTTTAAAACAAGTATGTTAAACTTCACTCAAATTCAATCTCTCACCTTCAGGTACCTGTGGCGGCACATAGTGTCCCGCATCACTTGTTCTCCTCTTCTTCTTCCGGCAACATATGCATACAAGGCTTAAAATGGTTCCGACAATAGCACCAGTCGGTACATTCGTCGATGAAGAAGGGGATGAAGGCGGTGGAGGCGGGCTTCCAGTCGGAGTTGAAGTTGTGTTAGAAGCTCCAGAAGACGGCGAGGTTGACATTGTAGCGAAAGAACAAGTCAGGCAGTCAAAAGAAGGCGTCCAAAAAACGCAAAACAAAGAGGCAATTGCAGCGAAGATGGTGGCAGAATCTCTCTGTGATGATGCAAGAGAGCATTTAAGAGGTTAGAAAATGAGGGAGACTCAATAATACCTTTGTGGCAGTGACTTGATCAAATCTGAGGTTGAAGAGTTGAAGTTGATTCGGTGAGTGAGTTCGCTGATCTTGGGAATTCGATCAGCGCAACAGAAAAATGAGCATTCTAGTTTTAAGTCATCATTCAAAGTAGGTCGAAATTTCCACGAAATAACAAAATCTTTTGGCCGGGGCTACTTTTGACTCCAAGTCAATTGCACCTGGGTTACGCAACTTTCCGTTTTTCACGCTGAGTAAAGTGGAAAAGCTGCAGCTAACATTTCTTTTTGAGCGTGGCACAGTGGAGTCCTTTGTCGACTTTGTTGCTCCTTTGTTCACGCTTGTGGGCGCTGCCCCTCTGAAGCCTGTCCTCATACCTTTGGATTTTCCTGATGCTTTCCGAGCGGATCTCTCTTAATGCTCAAGCGGGATTCTTTTCAAGCGGTGATTTTTCTCATTCTTCATCTTTCCCAAAAAAACAGAAAACTTTTTGGGTTTTATTGTTTAAACAATTAGAAATTTCCCAGAAGCCAATTAATATATTTCTTTTTTCTTGTTTTTTTTACTTAAATTAGGTAGAAATTTACTGTACCAACCCAAAAGGAAAAGTGCTAGATGTTTCTGCCAAACTCTTTTTTCCCCATTTTGAAGTATATATGATTTTTTTCCCTACGTTAAAAGTTGACTGTTACCTGTGGATCCAACATAATGAATAAACTTCAAAATTGTAGTGAACCAAAGTTTAGAATACTAATTGGTAGTGGGATCCACATTTAATATTTAATAATATCTCAAATGGATTGCATGTATGGGGATACCTAACTTCTTAATAAAACTTTATATGCATTAACTTTGACTCAATTGATAATTAACACTATTTATGTTTTGTTTGAGCATAAAATTGCATATGTTCGAAGCGGGTGCAATGGATGTGTAACTAAATTCCTTTTAGTGAAGGATGGCCAAAGAAAAAGCTTTGGTCAATGTAAAATATTTGATCAGAAATTATAATAAATAAATAATAAAATGATCTTAAAAATAAAAAATACAATATATTCGTCATAGTAGGTCGAGATTTCCACGAAATAACGAAATCTACTGTTGGAAGCTCCTTCTGACTTCAAGTCAACTACATCTTTTTTTGGGTTTCACTGTTTAAACAATTAGAAATTTCCCAGAAGCCAATTAGGTAAAAATTTCCTGAAGTCTTTTTCTCAGTTTATGAACTGTTCTAGTTGGGTCTAATAAAAAGGGGCTAGTTTGTATCAAAAAAAATAAAAAGGGGCTAGTTGATTGTCATATAGCAAACCAATGTTTTGAATCTTTGTTGGAAAAGGTACCCGTATCTAGTGTCTAACAATACCTCAAACAGATTAACCTGGAGGGATACTTGCACTATCTAAAACACTTTATATGCATTAACTTTGACCTAAGTAATAATTGACAGTTATTTAAGGTTTTGTTTAAGCATAATAGGTGTGAGTTATATTTTATACAATTTAAAAACATATGCACACATATAAACATGTTAATGCATTCTTAATTATGAAACCTATCCAAAGGCCAGCTTGCCCCTGCGAAATAATTGAAGCTTGGTGGGGCCTCGCTTGTAAACTCAGATAATATGTTGACCGCATGCTGAGCATTTACATTGTGTCGGTGAAACTAGGCCAAGTCAAAAACCCATTATTTTTTTAGTTTTTATTAGAGAAAATTAGTCTTTTTTATCCCTATAGTTTTACTCCAATTGTGACTCAGTTCCTATAGTTTTCACTCGGTTGTAACTTAGTCTCTGAATTTTGACTCACTACAACCCAATCTTTATAGTTTTAACCATTTTATAATTTAGTCCTTGTATATAATTTATTTTCTAAAATATAAAGAATGATTAAATTATAAAATGGTTAAAACTATGATTGAATTGTAGTGGGTCAAAGTTTATGGATTGAGTTATAACCGAGTCAAAACTATAGAGATTGTGTTGCACTAAGTCAATGTTTAGGGACTGAGTTATAATTGAAAGTTAAGGGACCAAAAGATTAATTTTCCTACATAATTCAAAAATTTCATGAAGCCTTCAAAATACTTCAAATACAGAACTATTTCATGATAATTTGGGGAAGTTCCAACTAAAAGATTTTATTGGTAAAAATGACTTGATAAATTTTTATAGATAGAAAGTATATGTATTTCTTAAATATTATTTCACCAATAATATTTTAATTATGACTTTTTTACAGTTTCATTAACTTTTTTTATACATGAAAAATATCGGTAAAATTTTTGCTTCTAGTTTATGGTAATTAAAAATTTTCTGAACCAACTAAGAAAATAGAAAAGAAATATCACTTTTGCCTTTATTATAAGTTTATTTCAACTAATTTTCTCAAACTAAAAAGTGATTGTTAAGTCATTAATTAATATGTCTTGAATTGATAGAATTTTACAATTATGCCTTTATTCAAATTTTCTCTTTACATATTTACAAATTATTATAAACTCTCTCTTTTATTTCTCTCTTTTCATGGAAAATTAAATAAGGGTAAAATTGAAAAAAAAAAAGTAATTAAAAATTTATAAGTGAGCTTATATTCAAAATTGAGAATTTCTTTTACAAGTTGATTTATAATAAATATAAAACTGATAAGTAGAAATTTCAGCAAAATAATAAAATATGCCATTACTTGCTCTCATGGATCCAGTGAAAAGAAAAGAAAATATCCAAAAAGTACCATATGAATTATAAAGTTTCAAAAAGGTTATGTAATATATAAAATGACAAATAAAATAATGTTGTGCTGATCGGACACGGTTTGTTACCTTCCGGTTCGATACAAAAATAATTACTCCAAAAGTAATGTAGTACAGTGAGCAACCAATCGTTCTTCTCGAGGAGCTGTTTATTGACTATCTTAAGCTAAATTGGTTATTAAAAACATGTTAAACTTGAGTATGTAAAATAAGGAGGGATTTTGGCTTAAGAAAATAGAATGAAATGCAATTGGTTGTGATAAAATATTTTTGGTGTTTTCAGTAATTGAAAGTGTATTTTGGATTAAAAGGGAGTATAATGAATAGACTCTTAGTGATGGAAACTTGACTTTCCTTGCCTTGACTTAATTATGGGAGATCAATCCTTCTGCGTTCAATTAATAAACCCTAAGCAATCACTTAGGTCCAATGGTTCAATTAATGCAATTTGCTTGAATCCAAGTCAAACAACATTCCTTAAAACATTGTTCATCGCCACTCAGAATGTAAAAGGAGCAATTGATGCTCATGCCTTCAACGAATTGCAATCATAATCCAGAAACCAAATGAACAACTAATCACCAATAATCATTGATAACTAAGTGAATACAAGGAATCAAAGATGGGATACATAAATTCTAATCCACATGAACAGCAACCAATCCAATTACATAGCCAAATCATAAGTTCACAGATCTGCAAACATTAGTTTATAACAGCAGAAGTCTTTAGATCTAAAGACCTCTACAAATATTCAAAGACAAGATTAAGCTAGGAATACTCTCCAATGAATCTCTTGTTCAAGTCTTGCTCTCCATCACCAAGAGGCTAAGAGTCTAGCTTCTCATGATTCCAGGGACGCAACAGTTATCACTCTTATGTTCAGCCATCAGAAGAGAAGAGGAAGATGAGAATGGAAGAAGTGTAGCAGAGAGTGATTAGAAGGTAGGGAAGGTATGGAAGGTGAAAATGGAGATGAAGTGTTGAGAACATGGAAGAAGATATGCACAATGGAAGGAAAGTTCAGAGATGACGAATGGCTCCCAGATTTGCTTCCTGAAAAGTGCAGAATGAGGTACATTTTTGTTATTGTTCCCTTTTAGTTAGATACCAGCTACTGACCTAAGCCCAAAAGGCATAGCAGCATTTCCACGTGAGTATGTTGCGACTAACATGTACATATGTCGCGACTAACATAGCTTAATGTCACGATTCATATAAAACTTGTCGCAACTTTTGTAATCAGTAGAGCTCCAGGAGTTACAAACAAGTTGCGACCCATTATTTTTGGTAGTGACAAAAAGGGTCCAGTGGTACTCCTCTCAGTCATGAATTACATTCCCTTTAATTTCATCCTCGAACACTTGAATATCTCCCCTAGACATCTGCAACAAAAACGAAGAAGACCTTGTTAAAGTATAAAACACTGAAACTCAAAAGCATGTACAGCTGAGCGAGACACAATTTACTCATTTTCCCTTTTATGTTATTGTATATGCAATGTATGACCAACAAAGGTAAGAGAGGTTCAATTTAACATAAGATAAGGTAATTAAGCTACAAAATGCCCCAAAATTAAGCAGAAAAACCATGTAAATATTAGCGTTTATCATGTGCCAATAGCTATTTAACTTTTCAAGGTCAAAATTGAAGTATGGGAAGATGTAGCAAACGATTAAGTTAGCTTGTATAAATTTCAAGGTTTAAAAACCTGGATCGGACATTGAACTAGGTGGGCAATAATTCAAGGGTTGATAGGTCAGGTCGGGATCAACTCAAAGTCAAACCGACTTTACTAAAATAATATAATTTAGTATATTATATTTTATTTAATTAAAATTAATAGGTGAAACCTATAATATTATTTTATTTTATCCATATTTTAAATTTTCAAAGTTTGATTAAATATCAATAATAAAAACAATTGAGATAAATTGAATTAATTTTATCTTATTTCCTCATGATTAAATTTGTTTAAATAGAAAATAGATAATTAAAACCTAGTTTTGTAATCATATTTTTTAAAAAATCAATGAACCACATATATCCTTACTCTGATTCCATTTTTCTGTGTTTCTAGCTTTTAACTTCTTTTTTTTTTTAAAAAAAAAAAGCAAACTAATTTGACCCTCTAATTGGCTAGTTTGATCGGGTTGACTCGGTCCCCGATTCAATTGTCCAGCCAGACCGGACCAAGGTACGGTTCGTCGATTTTTGGCCTGAACTGGTTGCTCTGGTCCAACTTTTTTAACTATGATAACTTTTTTTTATTTGTATTCATCAAAGAGAACATGGCAATAATAAAATTGAAGATTGAAGTCTTGGTATTTCACTTTAAAGGGATTGACAATTTGTATAAATGATTTTGTAAGTTTCATAGCCACTTTTCATCTTTGAAAGACTTGGGAAAATTTAATCAGTATGATTAGGTTTTATGAAATCGATTACATTTTTAAAGAGATTGATAACTTGTAAAACAATTTTAACAAGTTCATCAATTTCATTGACTACTAATTTTAACATATGGAACATATGAAAATTTAATCAATTAGATTAGATTTTATGAAATTCGCTACACTTTTAAAGAAATTGACAACTTGTATAACGAGTTTCATAAGTTACATAATACCTTTGACTACAACTTTTGCCAAATTTGTGAAATTAACTACATTTTTAAAAGGATTGATAAATCATGTAATAATTTTAGCATATTCCGTAATGTCATTGATGACCGCTTTTGGCATGTGCAACATTTGGAAGTTGGGATAATTTAACCAATTGGTTTTTTTATTGGGCAAAATAACCAATTGGGTCAAGTTTTGTGAAATTTACATATTTTAAAAGTAATTTACAACTTGTGTAGCAATTTTAATAGGTTTTGTAACGATATTGACTACTGCTATTGACATGTGAAATATATGGGAAAATTTAACTTATTGAATCATGTTTTATGAAATTGACTACACTTATAAATAATTGACAACTAGTATAATAATTTTAAAAAGTTTTGTAACTCTATTGACTATCACAATTTGACATGAGAAACATTTAGGGCAATTTAATCAATTATTATAAAATTGATTACACTTTTAAAAATATTGACAACCCATATAATGATTTTAACAAGTTTTATAATGTAATTGACAAGTACTTTTAATTAACATTACTTTCCTTCATTGCAACAACATTGATCAGCACAATGTAAGTGGAGGAGAGAGGAGAGAGGAGAGAGGAAAGTGATTAATGAAGAAAATCTCTCATGGGTATTTTGGTCTTTTTTACAAATATTGAAATCCCAAATTGATAACCACTTCCAGAATCACTTTCACACAAGCTGAGACAAAATTCATCTCACATACTTACCTCAGATTGAGCACAATCACTTTTTAAAAGTTAATAACATACAAACTAATTGCCTTCCCAATGTGTTTTTATTTATTTATTTATTAGAATACCCGTTCGGGAATTTCAAAATTGAAGTAATGTCTTTCAACTTGTCCAAAAAAAATAGGGAAAATGACAAGAAAATTACATTTGAAATAGGAAAATCCAAAAAGCTACTACAAACTTAGGAAAGGACAGATTGCTGCTTGGTAGCAATTGGGGTTTTTTCTTTTTATTATAGATAACGAAAATGCCCTTAAATTAATTGCTCTATTCGTTTTTCTCTCACCTCCCTTCTTCGCTCATTGTTTTAGGCTTAAGTAGAGTGACACAGTGAGCGGTTTTATTATAAACTAGTGACAGACGCTAGAGGGAAGAAGAGAACACCGCTCACTGTGTCACTCTACTTAAGCCTTGAAACAATGAGCGAAAAAGGGAGGTGAGAAAAAAACGAATAGAGCAATTAATTTAAGGGCATTTTCGTTATTTCTAATAAAAAACAAAAACCCCAATTGCTGCCAAGCAGCAATCTATTCTTTACCAAGTTTGTAGCAGCTTTTTTGGGTTTTCCTATTTTAAATGTAATTTTCTTGTCATTTTTTCAAAAATATATTTAGTTTGGTTAACACTTTAGACGCGCCGTTTTTACGAAAATGTAGTGAAGGTGGTTCCGTACAAACACTTTTTTAAATCCAAGTCAATAATACACTGAATTATTTAGGCTCAAGGACTCTTCATTTCTTTCAACTGAATTTTTTGACTCCAAATCAATAATATTTCCTTTTGGTTTTATTTAGGCTCAAGGACTCCACCTATTTTCAAATACACTTAATTATACACATATATATATATATGTAAAGTTGATTAAAGAGCCCATATTTTTGTAAAGACTCTTTAAAATAAGGAATTTTCTATAATGGTCAACTCACAAGTTTAATCCCGAATGTTAGTGATCACCTTTCTAAAAAGTTGATTAAAGATGATAAATATGTGAAACAGACAAGTTTAATTCCATTGCATCTTATAGATAAAATGGGAAAGAGGGATTAATAATTTTTAGAAGGGATGTCTACTTTTAGCATATGATAATACCTCAAACATATTGTCTCTAATGGAAAAATAACTGTACTATCTATGAAAAAAATCTATATGCATTAACTTTGGCTCAAGTCATAATTTACACATATTTTTCTTGAAGTACGATGCTTCATGTTCAAAGCAAATGCAGTATGTTAAATAGGTCAGGTGAAGCTGGCCTTAAGAAACAATTGAAGTTTGGTGGGAGCTAGTGTCCAAAATCAAATCTTAGCTTGAAAATTCAAATTTAATTTGGCGATATGTTGACTGCTTTTTATTGTGTCGGTGAACATTATTCTTATTGTTCAAAGTGAGCAGAAATTTCAACCAAAAAAAAAAAAAACAAGGTGGGTGGTCATAGACTCTTGTTTATTCCAAGTCTTAAAAGCGTTATTTTCATTTTTATTAATTAAAAATTTCAGGAAGTTTTCAAAATCCTTCACATAGGAAACTTATTTGTGAATATTGGGAAAAGGCTCCCACAAAATATTTTATTGGTGAAAATAATTTGATAAATCTTTATATATAAAAAGTATCAATATTTGGTAAATTTTGTACATAGAGTTTTGGTAGGCTAATTTAGGTAATTTTTATCAATACAATTTTAAATGAGATTCTCCCTCAAGTTTCAACAATTTTTTATATATAGAAAGTATCTGAAGCCTCTAAATTTTGTTTCTCATTTAAAAAAATTTCTAAAGAAACAAAGAAATTAAATACCAATATGGTCTTTGTTATGAATTTGTATCCAACTTCTTTAATCTCAAAGAAAATAAATTAACTTATTTAACTATCATATTAAAAAGCCTAGTTTGATTAAATTTTTAGAGTCTTTCGGACACGGTGTTTCCACCAAAATGCACGGAAAGTTGTCTGTTACAAACACTTTTTAACTCCAAGTCAATAACAGTTCTTTTTGGTCTTATTTTGAGGAGTTTTATTTAGCCCCAAGGACTCATCACTTATTATTTTCAAATACACTGAATTAAATGCGCGCTGGGTGCATAAAGTTGATTAAAGAGCCAATGTTCTTGTAAAGACTTTGAATAAAGAATTTTCTAGAATTGAAAGGGGGCAGGTTTGATTGCAATTGTAATAGTTAGTGTCCGGCCTCTTAATTAAATTAAATGATCTAAAATAACAAATATATAAAAGATATTATAAATATTATTATGCAGATGTTCATATCTTCTATCATCCTCAATTATCTTTTATATCTCTTTATTATTTTATGTAATCATTGATATTGATTTACCCTAATACTGTAAATACATGCATATAAATATAATACATCACATATATATTATACACTTTTGAAATAATGAATAAGAGATATCTCTTCATGAAAATGCAGTTGTTCCATGCAAGCACTTTTTTTTGACTCCAAGGCAATAATATTTCCTTTTGGTTTTATTTAGTTCAAGCACTCTTCAATTATTTTCAAATACAGTAAATTATATATATATATATATATATGTAAAGTTGATTAAAGAGCCATATTTTTGTAAAGACTCTTCAAAATAAGGGATTTTCTATTATTGTCAGTTCACAACTTTAATAGCTCACAACTTTAATCTGAATGTGTTAGTGATCTCCCTTTTAAAAATGGTTGATTAAAGACAATAAATATGTGAAAGAGACAAGTTTAATTCCATTGTATCTTATAGATAACATGGGAAAGAGGGATTAATAATTGTTGGGAGGGGTGCATACTTTTAGTGTTTGACAATGCCTTAAATATATTGTCTCTAATAGGAGAATACTATACCACCCAAGAAAATTTTTTTAGGGAAAATTAGTTTTTAGTCCTTCAACTTTTGATCCAATTGTGACTCAGTCCCTAAACTATAACTCGATACAACTCATTCCTTGTAGTTTTGACTCGGTTGTAACTCGGTCTCTGAATTTTGACTCACTGCAATTCGGTCCCTATAATTTTAACCATTTTATAATTTAGTCTCTGACTTTTTATTATATATATGTGATTTATTTTCTAAAATATAGAAACAAAATTATAAAATAGTTAAAACTATAAGATTTGAGTTGCAGTTAGTTAAATTTCGGGGATTGAGTTACAATCAAATCAAAACTACAAGAATTAAGTTGCACAGAATCATAGTTTATAAACTGAATTATAACCAGGTCAAAAGTTGAAGGATCAAAAGGTTAATTTTCCTAAAAATGTATATGCATTAACTTTGGCTCAAGTGATAATTCACACATATTTTTCTTTTAGCACGAGGCTTCATGTTCAAAGCAAACACATTATGTTAAACATCATCAAAGTGGGTCAGGTGAAGCTGGCCTTAAGAAATAATTGAAGCTTAGTGTGGGAAATCAAATCTTCGTTTGAAAAGTCAAAGTTAATTTGTGGATATATTGACTTCATTTTGAGCATTCACAATTCATTTTGAGCATTCACATTGTGTCGGTGGGTGAGCATTATTTTTCTTGTTCAAAGTGAGCAGAAGTTTCAACAACTAAAAAACAAATGGGGTCATAGACTCTTGTTTACTCCAAGTAAAAAAAACAAGCTTATTTTTTGTTTTTATTAATTAAAAAATTTCATGAAGTCTTCAAAATCCTTCAGATACGGAACTTATTTGTAAATATTGGGGAGACGACTCCTGTTAAGTATTTTATTTGTGAAATTGATTTGATAAATCTTTATATATAGAAAGTATCAGTTTTTGATAAATTTTGTACGCATAATATCGGTACTTTAGTTTAGTTACTTCTCACAAATAAAATTTTAAACATGAGATTTTGTCTCTAGTTTCATCAACTTCTTATATATAGAAAGTATATGAACCCGGGAATTTTTATTTCTGGCTTAAGGAGATTAAAATTTTTTTAAAGCAACAAAGAAATTAAATATCAATACGGTCTTTATCATAAATTCTATTTTAACTATTCCTATCATACCAATGAATGATTGTTATGAGGTTGAATATATCTTGAATTTATAGAAATTTTTAAGTTTACTCTTATTAAAATTTTTTGTTACTCTACATTTACAAATTATTATTACCCTCTCCCCTATTTCTCTCTTTTCAATGAAAATTAAATAATGGTGAAATTAAAAAACAGTCACTGATAACCTCTAAGTTAACTTATATTTAAGATTAAAATTTATTTTACAAGTCAATTTATAACAAGTCAATTTATAATAATTTGAGCTGACTTGTCTCATTGTTGAAAAAGGAACAGGCTAAGACCTGCTGAAAGGCCTGAATATATAAATAGGTCAAACTTATTTTTGTAAAGCATGCCATGTAAGTATGTAAGTCAAACTTATTTTTGTAAAGCATGCCATGTAAGTATGTAAGCTGGCTTATTTACACATTAAAAAAAATAAAATCATGTAAGCCTGTAGGTTGGCTTGTCTTAAGTTTTTTTTTTTGTTAGCATCTTCTTATATTTGTTTAGGAAAATTGAAAAACCCTTTATTCTCGGCCCCGATGGCCTTTCTTCTATTTAAAAATTGGAGTTATCATCAATATTTCAGCTTCCTGAGTATGTTTGCTTTTGAATGTAATTTTTTTAAAACAATTATCCAAACAGATTTTTTTATTTTTTATTTTGTTTTTAAAAAAACAGTTTTATAAAATAGTTTTAAGGAATAAGCCGAAGTGTTTTAAGTGGGTGAAACTGTTTGTTTATACATGTTGGACCCACGACTTAAAATAAAACCCATTTTCTCATTTTCCTTCTATTTTCTCTTGATCTAAATCTCCTCCCTCCCCTTGGTGATCTGATGGGCAGCGTCCGATACTAATGAATTAGGCTTATCTTAGCCCAAGTAAGATTACCATTTTACCCTTGCTTTATTGGTACGTAATTACTAAATAAATTGTAGAAATTAATACTTAACACTTTATAATAATTTTCTTCCTTAATTAGCTTATTTAACCATAAAATAATTGCTTTAAAATTCGTAGACTAAAAATCATCCTCAGCAACTTTTTTCTAATGGGCGACAGTGCAAAATTTCTATAGCAGTGGCATCTTGCACCATTTAAGTTTTTAAGATCGTAAAAATGTATGTAACTTATGGCAATCATGAACAATGTTTCATTCTTTCAGTGGCCACTGATTCCCCATTTGTCTTCTTTTTATTCCATAATCCTCTCCTACAGAACTCCACTCATTTTAAGCCATTTGCTTCAGCTCTCTCTCTCTCTCACACACACACACAATTAGAATTGTATTATATATATATTGTAAATAATGTGTATAGTATTCTAGAGCATTCGTTATCATGTACAGATGTCACCTCATTATTGTATCCATACAAGCTTCACTATTGATAAATACAATGAGCTTAGGGACCCTCATTTTCATCCTTGAGGAATGTTCAATTATTATCCTCATCTTGGTATCAGAGCCCTGGGACCCACGTCATGGCCTCCTCTGCAGACAATACCACCCCCATTCACATGTCACCATCAAACCCTAATATCCCTGTAGCCCAACATTCATTGACCTCTGCTCTAGAACCCGTGACCTCTGTTTCTCAACCTGTCTTCCCTACTGTTCATCAACCTTCACCCATCATTACCAACACCTCTGCTCACCCACATCTCTGTTTATCTCCACTAAATCCATTCCTCTCCTCAATTCATTGAGCCATGTCAACCCTATTAAGTTTGATGGGATCAAATTCCTTCTTTGGGAGTTGCTACTATTGCCAGTCATTCGTGGTCATTGTCTCGATGGCTATATTCTCGGGACTAAGGCTGTTCCTGCTAAGTACGTGCTCGATGCGAATGCAAATATTGTTCCAAATCCTGACTATAATGATTGGCTCATCACTGATCAGATTCTTCTTGGGTAGCTCTATGGTATGATGACCATAGAGATTGCTTCCCAACTAACAAAATGCTAGACTTTGTGTGAACTCTGGGCTGGAGCGAAAAGTCTTGCTGGTGCTAACACCAAAGCTCGTGTGTAATTACTCAGGCACGATTTCCAGCGTCTGAAAAAGGGGTAACTGAAGATGGACGATTACCTGTCCAAAATGAAATAGTTATTTCTAACACCTCTCTTTTATAACTTTATTATTTATTAGAGATTTTAATTTAACCACTTGAGACCATTACATTAGTTAGAATTAATCATTTATGTGAATCTCAAAAATTCTCACTTGAGTTACTATTCTTTTGGAAACTTGATATTTTAGCCCAACTTTAAAAATTCACAACTAATTTTAAAAAAATTTAAACTAAGTGATTTAGGTCTCCAATGAAAGCTTTCTCAATCTGTTATAAGGGAAAAACACTTCTTGGATCAAAATAATGCTCAATCAAAACTAAAAAGAGTTGGAAAAATCACTGTTTATTTGATTTAAAATAGGGGATTTTGCTGCGGTGAACTTTTCTAATGTGAAATGGGACTTGGTCTCTAACCATGTTTGTTGCGGCAAACTCTTCCCGAATGCACTTCGTCGGAGCGAACTTTGTGCTGTTAAATTTTCTGGTTTTCTGCTGAACTTTGAAAAATCTTAAATTTTGCCACATAAGTCCAAATTGAACAAATTAGGACTCTTTCGAAAGCTTATGAAAAGATCTACTTCCATGCAAAATTTCATGACAATTGGATTCCATTTTCTCAAATTATCCTATTTTGTCACTTTTTAAGGGCTTTGGACTCTTTTTAGCCAAGTTGCATGCTCAATCTCATTTCTTCATGCATTTCACCTTGTCACATACTTATTTACATCACATAGCACCAAAATGACTTAGTGTAGGAGTTTAATTTACATTCATCCAAAAACTCATAGTTATACACATATACATCACCAAGCATGTACAATATGACATGTGCAAAATATATTCATGAAGCCATCTCCACTTACTCTTGCACTTCTTTCCCTTTGTCCTTGGAATTTGTGCCTATTGGTTATTATTGAAAAGAATGAGATTTCACAGAAATTCCAGTAGTAATTATTTCTAACTAGAACATCAACATGCATGATTTATTGAACATAAACTAACATGCCATGATACTAGTAACAAAACCTTACTCATATAATCACATTTGCGCTAGGCCAAGGCAATCATTGCATAGCTACAACCATGCACACTCACAATCAAGGATTTACATGTTGTATGAACCATACCTCATACATGACAATTGAACACATACAACAATCAATGCAAAGTAGATGTAAAAGTTAGAATGATTGCTACCTTGAACCTTTAACTTTCAAATGTGTACTTGAAGTGGCTTCCACTTGAATTTGATAACTTCCTTCTTGGAAACTCACACTCCTACACATATCATGGAGTGCTAAACATCAATACTTCACATTACTTAGTGCATTAAAACACTTTGCATTGTCACCCCAACCTTAACTTTTAACTTGGCCAATTGGAATTCTAATGCTTCCATAATTGTGCTCTTGCTTCTGTCCTACACAATTTTGCATTTTAAACTCAATGGAAGCATCAAAACGTCCAAAATCATACTCTTTCCCTTCATACTCCCAGCTGGACGAAAATGCATAGAGAATTGGAGGAAATGAGATTTTCCAACATCTCTTTGCATAAACATGCACAATCTCATTCGTAGACCGATTTGAAATCATTTAATAACTTAAAAACATTCATTCTCATGCATCAAATCTGGTTAGCAGCTAGGATAAGGGTTTGGTGCCAAAACTTTATCTCAAACTCAAATCAACTCAAATTAACTACCAACATGTTGTAAAACATGCATAGAGTGGATATAAAACCACTCATAGCTTGTGATTCTTGCTATTCTTTACTTCTCTCACAAACCATCATCAACATAACAACTCACTCAACCACCCATCACAAAATTCAAACCAATTAAATGGAAGAGTAGAGGTCATAGATGAGTTCTATAGGAAGAAATCAAGCTAAAACATCATTTTACCTTTGATTTTGGTTTGAATCTTCACTTTTCTCTTCCTTTGCTCTTCTCCTCTAACCTCTCTCTCTCTCTCTTCCCTTCTGGTTGAGCACGAAAAATGGGAGCAAAATGAAGGGTTGGAAGGTTTTAATGAATCACCACATGTTAAAATAAGTGATGTGGCCCACTTGTATTGTCAGGGAAACTTTGCACATATAAAATTCAATACTTTGATACTCTCTCACTTTCCCTCTTGGATAAGAAGATGACAAGTGGCACACGTCAACTCCTCACAATTTCTCTTTTTCAAAAATACCCTTACTTTAACTAATTTTCAGCTACCGAAAATGCTTTTCGGGAATTTTCTAATCACTAAGGCCATATCATACCCTAAAAAATTACCATAATTCATAAACTCCTTAGGTTATTTTTGTCTTCTCAAAACTCATTTCAGAATTACCTTAATTAATTTTCTTCTGAAAACTCTAATCAGGCGATTCTCAGTCTTTCATACTGCCGTTCTAGCAAACTGATTTTAAATTTCTACTGAAAACAATTTTATAAATTAGGACATTCTAAAAACTATTTTTAATCACTTTAACATTACATTTATGAGGCTTCTGGCTAATTTGAATAATAATATTTGGCTAAAAGCTCATTAAATAGCCAAAATATTAATTACTATAAAAATTTCCTGTGAAGGGCATTTTTCTCCATTTAACTTTATTTGGGCTTCAATAAATGATCAATGACTTTTTCTCTACCTTCTAGTGCCCGGGGTCATTTTTTGGTATTTTGGTCAAAAGTACCAAAATGCCCTTGACTTTTCTCATAATGACTATTTCACCCTTACATTTGCTTTACTTGCAAAATGGCACATTTGGCATCTCTAATTCTTCTATTCACTCTCTGGACCCTTTATTACTCTGTAGCCCCTCATTCAGCCTTTATTCTCGATCACAAAAAATTGAGGATAGTACACTGTTGGATAAGTTGGCTCTTACTGGAAGCCCCATGTCAGCTGAGGACCTTGTATCTCAGGTTCTCTCAGGTTTGGATAGCGATTATAATCCCCCAGTAGTTTATTTGTTAGACAAGTGTAATTTAATGTGGGTTGAGCTCTATCTCAAGCTCATGACATTTGAGGCTTGCTTGGAACAATTAAATGCCACTGAGTCTGTGACTAATGCCTACACATATGTTGCTATGAGGTCTTCTACATAGGATACTAGAGGTGGACAAGGTCTGTGATGAGCTCGTGGCAATCATAATAGGTGTCGTGGTGGTAGAGGACATTTCAAGTCTTGGACTCCTGATGTTTGCGCTAAGGGCTTCGATAAGCCCAAGTGTGAGATGTGTAAGAAATTTGGACATGAAGTCTAAAGCTATTATAGGAGATATGATAAGGATTATAATGGTCATGATGAGAAAGGTTCAGGTGGCTCCAGTTTCGCTCCTCAAGCTTCAACTTTTATTGCAACGAGTGAGAGCCTAAACTCACCGTGTCACTTCTGACTCTGCTTATGTTAAGCCTAAAGATGGTGACCCAGGTAATCAACAACATTTGATTGGGGATGGTAGTCCATTATTTGAAGTGGAAATTGGAGACACAGTGTTGCCTTGTGCTGGTTCTAAATTTCTTAACATGAAGGATGTGTTGTTGTGCCTAGAATTGCAAAGAATTTGCTCAGTGTTAAGAAACTAATTGATGATAATAAGGTTTATGTCTCCTTTTACTCACATGGGTGTTTTGTGAAGGATTTACAAACTGATAGAGTTTGGCTCAAGGAGAATCAAAAGATGGGATGTGCAGACTTGCAAAGTAAGCCACATCAGTGCCTTTATCAAGTAGTGATTCTGATTAGTGCTCTTGTCATGCTTTATTTTAAATTTTAGAGTCTTGGTATAGGAAACATGGCCACTCTAGTAGCAAAGTTTTGAGTTAAATGTTGAATGATTGTAAGGTTTCCTCTCATATCAATGAAAAGCTTTTAGTTTTTGTCATTCCTGTTAATTGGGAAAATCCCACAAATTTCCATTTTCTGTTTTTGATTCTAGAGCACATAAACCTCTTGATTTGATTCATACTGGCTCATGGGGACCTGCCCCTATTACTTCAACTGGTAGACATAAACATTACATAGCTTTCTGTTATATATGATTAGTTTTGATGATGTTGAATATAAAAGAGCAAAAATTTTATATAATTTATATTGACTAACTACTATATTTAATGTGAATTTCTTATGTAGTTTGGTCAATGAAAGGAGAGAAGCTGTCTGAGTTTAATTGTGGAGAATGATGAAGAAGTAGGAAGATCTTGCAAGATAAAATGGGAACATTAAGATTCAAGTTTTTAGATTTGCAATTGGAGGATGATGTGTTTAAATAACTCAATTTGAAGGTTAAAATGTTTCAAATGGATGTTATATCATCATACATTGAATTACATTTCATCTAAGGTTTACATGCTCAGAATTGATTCTTGAAGAATACTCGAGTATGATGAGCTTTTGGAGTTTCCTGAAGTAACACTTGAAGCAATACTCAAGTACAAACTCAAGTATTGAGATTTTTGAGCTAATACTCGAGTATTATGATCAATACTCAAGTATTAATATGTGTTTAGTATTTTGACCATATCTCCTAAACCACAAGTCCGATTGATGTGAAACCATTTCCAATGAACCTAGACTCAAAATACGATTCATAGACACCAAGAACAATATCAAAGCATTTTATATGAAAGAAATATGAATTTCTAAAGATGGTGGTCAGATTGAACGCTTTATCATTGACCTTTGCTTACTATGGCTACCATAAATTTTTGAATACAACAGATTTTGGAATGATTCTTCTTGCATATGAAAATAAACTCAAATGACTTTCTAGAGATATATTATTTGCAAAGTTTGGAGCTGAATTGAGAGATTTATGGCCGTTGCAAGTTGAGTTTTGTGCTGAAATCTGGAACATGTACTATGCAAGTTCAAGTCATGAGCAATATTCAAGTACAAGCTTCAATACTTGAGTATCGGACTGAGAATGGTGCTATTGCACAATAGTTTCAAGCACACTCGAGTATGGATGAGAGTATTCATCACAATACTCAAGTACAAGTTTCAACACTTGAGTATCGGCTTCAGAATGGAGTTGTTACACAATACTTTCAAGTACACTCAAGTATAGAGAAGAGTATTCACCACAATGCTCGAGTATCGAACTTAAATGAGCATACTCTCAAGTGCACTTGAGTATGAATGGAAGTATTAGATTTTAGAAATTGACAATGTTAGGATGGTCATCACCCAAGAGGGGGGGTGAATTGGGTGTCTCAAAAATATTTGTTCAAATCTTAATTGATCGAAATATTCAAATCATAAGTTAAATAAAAATAAAGAATGAAATCTGATATAGTAAAAATAAAATCACTAGAAATTAGTGGATATGAAAATAAGATGAGTACACAACAATTTATCCTGGTTCGACCCTCTCTGACCTACGTCCAGTCCTCAGACCCTCTAAGATTTGCAATCCACTATGCCTTCCAAATCTAACCAGGTACTTGAAAAACCATTACAGTCACATATTCAATACAACATTTTCACGACCTATTTCAAGTTTGTAATAGTGGGTAATTGAGAACCTCATAAACTTTTTCAAGCATTTATGAAACCTACTCAAGTTTGTAATTGTTGGTACTTGAGAAACCCCACAAATTTAACTTGACATTTGTGAAACTGATTCAAGATTCTAATATAGGTACTTGAGGACCTTTACAATCACTCCCCCTTACCACATGTAAGGTTACACTCTATTTCACTCAGGTCTATCCTAAGTTACTATCAAAGGCTGGGATGATTTTATTTGGGAAATACTTCACTTTATGAAGTGGATTGTTTTATCACTGAAGCTCATAGAGAAGTATAATATCAGAGTCCTATTGTTGTTGTGTGATTTTCTCAAATCCACACTCTGTATGTTGTGCTTGGTGACACCATATACTTCATCACTTTTCTTTGTTGATCGCTCCCTCTTATTTATAGATGTTGCCAAAATATATCTGTTGCAGAGGAGCGTCATATTTTTCTGTTGGCTTTGGCTCGTGTATTTTGTTCTAACAATAAAAAGAATTAACTAGCCGTTATGAGTTTTTCTGCTGAACTATCCGTTTGATGTTGAAGAAAATGTACGTCAGATAATCTTCTTTTGTCATTCTTAGCTTCATCGTTCAAATGTTTGGCATTGAATGTTGCTTTGACAAAAAGCATGGTTGTCGTTGAGAATTAATCCATTGAGCTGGAACAACAAAGAAGCCATCAGAGACCCATACCCTGTTTGCCAAATAAGATTGTCAAACATTTATAAGAGTATGTATGGATTATGTCAAATGAGCATGTTTAAGGAAACTTTTCAAATAAAGTCAATGATCTGACATTCTAAAACAAAAGCAAATAAAGTGTATGCTTGAGTGCATTTAACATTGCTCGAGTGTTGTTTGAAAATTGTCTCTGCAAAACTGAAATTTATGAAGAAGTACTCGAGTGTTAAAAGCAAATACTCGAGTGTCATTTGAAAATATTCTATTAGAACTAATATTTAATTCAATACTCGAGTGTAAAAATGGTTACTCGAGTGTTTTTAACACTTTTGATAATACTCAAGTTCTACTGGAAGTGTTTAAAGTTGAAAAGAGTTTTACTTCCAATTGTACTTGAGAATTTATGAAAGTGTTGCATAATATTAGAGTGTAATAGATTAGACTCAAGTGCTATTTCAAATTCATGTCAATATAACTGAAGTTTTGGAAATAATACTCGAGTGTAAAAGCATTACTCAAGTGTTTGTCAATACTTTCAACAATACTTGAGTATTATGAGAAGTGTTGAAGAGTAAATGATGAATACTTTTGCTTATACTCGAGTACATGTGGCAGTATTGTGAAAATATCATTGATACTTCAGTCTTATAAATCATACTTGAGTGCTTGTAAGTCTTTTTAATGCCAATACTTCCATTCATATTCAAGAGCTGCTAAAAGTATTCCAAAATTACTTCGATACTCAAATATTGTCAGCCATACTCGAGTGTTGTAAGGTTCTGGATACTTATACTTTCATTCATACTCGAGTACACTTGAGAGTATGCTCATTTAGGGTCGATACTCGAGTATTAGTTATCATACTTTAGTATTGTGATGAATACTCTTGTCTATACTCGAGTGTGTTTGAAAGTATTATATAAAAACACCATTCTGAGGCCAATACTCGAGTATTGAAGCTTGCACTTGAGTATTGTGATGAATACTCTTCTCTATACTTGAGTGTTGCTTAAAAGTATTGTGTAAAATCAAATTCTAAGCCCGATACTTGAGTATTGAAGCTGGTACTTGAGTATTGCTCATGATTTTAACTTCCATCAACACAGGTTCCAGCTTTCAGCACATAGCTCAAATTGCAATGGCCATAACTCTTTCAATTCAACCCCAAACTTTGCAAATAAGATATCCTTGGAAATGTCATTGAGTCTAATTTCAGATGAAACAAGAAGCATTCCAAAAGCTTCTGTCTCCCAAAAGATATGATAGTCAAATTAAGGAAAGGTCAGTGATGAAGTGTTAAATCTGACCACTAAGTTTAGAAATTCATATGTCCTTCATATGAAATGACTTGAGGTTTTTCTTGGCATTTGTGAGACAGATTTTGAGTCTAGTTTCATATAAATCTATTTTCACATCAATCAAACTTGTGGTTTGAGAGATATGGTCAAAATATTGAATATATGTTGAGTTGGAAGTGAAACAGAGCTAAAAAAGGAGGTCGATACTTGAGTATTGACCCTAATACTCGAGTATTAGCTCAAAAATCTCAATACTTGAGTTTATACTCGAGTATTGCTTCAAGTGTTGTTACTTCATGAAACTTTGAAAACTCATCATACTTGAGTATTTGAGGCAATACTTGAGTATTATCTTCAAGAATCACTTTTGAGCATCCAAATGAAGCTTATATGAAGGGTAACTCAAAGTGTGATGATCTAACATCTATTTGAAATATTTTAAACTTCATATTGAGTTATTTAACCACATCATCCTTCAATTCCAAATCTAAAAACTTGAATATTGATGGCCCCATTTTATCTTACAAGATCTTCCTGCTTCTTCATGATTCTCCACAATTAAATTGAGATAGCTTCTCCCTTTTCATTGACCAAACTGCATAAGAAATTCACATTAAATATATTAGTTAGTCATTATACATTATACAAACTTTTTGCTCTTTTATATTTGACATCATCAAAACTAATCATATATAACAGATAACACTCGAGTATTGTTGGTAATCCTCGAGTATCGAAGTAATTTTGGAATACTTTCAAGAGCTCTCGAGTATGAATGGAAGTATTAGCATGAAAAAGATTTACAAACACTTGAGTATGGTTTATAGAGTATTAATGATATTTCCGCAACACTTCCACATGTACTCGAGTATAAGCAAAAGTATTTATTATTTACTCTTCAACACTTCCTGTAATACTCAAGTATTGTTGAACACTCGACTAATGCTTTTCAAACTCAAGTATCACTTCCAAAACTTCAATTTTGATAAAATGAATTTCAAACAACACTCGAGCACTCTTTTTACACTCGAGTAATATTTCCAAAACTTCAGTGATATTAAAATGGATTTGAAACAACACTCGAGTATAGTTTATTGCACTCGAGTATTGAGCAATACTCTCAGAAGTTTTTGAGTACTAGTGGAAGTAAAAGTATTTTCAACTCTACCACTTTCAGTAAAACTCGAGTATCATTAAAAGTGTTACAAACACTCAACTAACCATTTTTAAACTTGATTATTGGACTCAAAATATTAGTTCTGACAAAATGATTATCAAATGACACTTGAGTATTTGCTTTCAACAGTCGAGTATTTCTTCATAAACTTCAATTTTGCTGAGATATTTTTCAAACAACAGTTTAGTATTCTTTAATGCATTCGAGCATACACTTTATCTGACTTTTGTTTTGGAATATTAGAGTATTGACTTTACTTGAAAAGTTTCCTTGAACATTCTCATATGACATAATCCATATTTGCTCTCATAAATGTTTCACCATCTCATTTAGTAACAGGGTATGGGTCTCTGAAGACTTCATCGGTGTTCAAACTCAATGGATTAATCTTCTTCAATAAACACTTGCTTCTTGTTAGAACCCCAATAGCTAGTTCAACGGGCAACTTTACAATGGTTATTCATTATCTTTCAACAAACAAATATTGTCAGAATAGATTACAAGTTTGAAGGACAAAACACAAGAGTGAAAGCCCGATGGAAAATACGATGCTCCTATCTAACGAATATATTTTGCCAACATCTATAAATAAGAGGGAGCGACCAACAAAGAAAAGAGATGAAGTACATGGAGTCACCAAGCACAATGTACAGAGTGTGGATTTGAGGAAATCACACAACAACATTAGGAATTTGATATTATACTTTTCTGTGAGCTTTAGTGATAATACAATCCACTTCATAGAGTGAAGCATTTCCCAGATGTAATCATCCCAACCTTTGAGAGTAACTTAGGATAGACCTAAGTGAAATAGAGTGTAATCTTACATGTGGTAAGGGGGAGTGATTGTAAAGGTTCTTAAGTACCTACGTTAAATCTTGAGTGGGTTTCATAAATGCCTGAAAAAATTTATGGGGTTCTCAAGTACCTATTTTACAAACTTTAGTGGGTTTCATAAATACCTAGAAAAATTTATGGGGTTATCACGTACCCACCGTTACAAACTTGAAATAGGCCATGCAAGTATTATACTGAATATATGGCTATAATAGTTTTTCAAGTGCCCGGTTAAACTTGGAAGGTATAGTGGATTGCAAATCTTAGAGGAGTCCGAGGATTGGACGTAGGTCAGGGAAGACTGAACGAGGATAAATTACTGTGTGCTCATCCTACTTTCATCTACATCAATTTCTATTGATTCCATTCTTACTCTATTCAATTTCATTCTCTATTTTTATTAACTTATGATTTGGATATTTTGATTAATTGAGATTTGAAAAAAAAAATTTTGTAATACCCAATTCACCCCCTCTTGGGTGACAGCCATGGGTATGGAGAAGAATTCAAGAGTTTCTCATTATTTTCTTGGTATTGAGATTAAAAGGAACAAGGATGGACTATTTTTAAGTCAAAAGTCAAAAGAAGTATGTTTTGGATCTTCTTGAATGGTTTAAGATGAGTGGTGCAGCACCTATCAAGATTCCAATGGCTTTGGGCAAGTCCTTGTCTCTTCATCATGGCATTCCTCTTGAGAATCCCTCAAATTACAAGAGTGTGATAGGAGATTTGGAATATCTTTGTAATAATCGACCAAACATAGGTTTTCTGTTGGGAAACTTAGTCAATACTTGTCCCATCATACCACTGAATATTGGGGTGTAGTAAAGAGGGTTCTGAGGTACCTAAAGGGAATTGTAAATCTTAGTATATACTTGAGACCTTCAGAAAATCTTGATCTAATTTCTTATTTTGATATAGATTGGGCTTCATGCCCAAATGATAGATGCTTTGTTGGTGGTTTCTATATTTTTTTGGAGATTCTCTAGTTAGTTGGTCCTCTAAGAAACAAAAGGTTGTCTCTAGATCTAGTACAGAGTCAGAGTATCATTCATTATCTAACATGGTTGCTGAAATGTCTTGGAATAGATCTTTACTATCAGAACTCAAATTTATAGTTAGAAGGGCTCCTATTACTTATTGTGACAACACTAGTGTTGCTACCATTGCTTCAGATCCAGTGTGTCATGTTAGGACCAAACACATAGAAATTGATGCTCATTATGTATGATATCAAGTGTTACAAAATAAACTTTCATTCTAGTTTATTCCCACAAAATAAAGCTAGCAAATTGTCTCATAAAGCTGTTGTTTCACTCAAGTTTCTGTCACTTGAGAACTCAACTTGGTATAACAAATGTTCACTCAAGTTCTGGAGGAGAGGAAAAAATAAAAGGAGGGAATTAGAATTGTATTATATATATATATTGTAAATATTATGTGTATAGTATTTTAGAGCATTCTTTATCATGTAAAGATGTCACCTCACTATTGTACTATTGTATCTGTACAAGCTTCACTGTTGATAAATACAATGAGCTTAGGGACCCTCATTTTCATCCCTTGAGCAATATTCAATTATTATCCTTATCTTTCTCTCTCGCCCCCCCTTCTTGCACTGCAACACAGCCCCTCCATCTTCAAGCTTTCTCACATAAAAGAGAAGAATATTCAGGCTTTCTTCTAGATTGTCCTAGTTTGACAATGGCGAGCCAAGATTGATTTTTTGGGATTACAATTTTTCTGTTTAGTTTTGCACCAGGTGGTGAAGGGAATCGAGATTTTGGGAGATGACTTGGTTTGGGTCCCATGGATTATGAGGACGGAGATGGTGTAGAATGTGTAGAATGTGTGGGCCCCACATACACTAAAGTAACAAAGGACAAAAGGTCAATTGCTAACAAAGGACAATAATACAATGTTTGGGTCTCACGTACAGTAAAGTAACGGATGATTAGTAAGTGGCTGTTAATCATGTTAACCAATGGATAACATGACTTCTTTCTCTGGGAGGAGAATTTGACCCTGCCATATGGGTGGCCCTATGGAATTTTTAAGGAGGCTGCCAAACCAATTATTCAAATATGACAGCTTGAAATCTTTCAAAGGGGAAGAATAGACAATGTTTCCCAAAACGTAAAAATAAGTTTAGGTTAATTGAATTTGGAGGATCGAAATTACAAAAAAATCTGACTTATTACAATGGTTCAAGGTCAATGGTCCAACCATGGTTAAATTAGCTAGGTCACTCAATTATGATTAAAATAATATAATTTAATTAAAATATTTAAAAGTATATATATAATCATGAAAAGAGTCATATTTAAATAAACACATAATCCAACAAAATAAAGTTACTAGGTCACTAAAGTATATATATGCTGCATATTCCTATTTTCTTAAAAACTTAAAATGGTGTGGCCTAATGCTCATAAATGGGGACAATAGTTAAAAATAGAGAACCAAGGGAAAAGAAGTAGGAGGAATGTATACTTGGATCAGAGGCAACAATGAGGGTAGAATTTCCAAAGCATGTGTATCTTTTCATTCGAGAAAATCTTGTTCAAGCATTGTCAAATACTAAATGTGGGCACCTTTACAACCAGTAGATGAGGGTAGAATATTTAAAAGAGTAAGTATATTAGAGGAGTTTTGTTTCAACTTACGTGAAAGTACTTTTTCAATTGATTCTACAAGGTCGCCAAATAGTTACTATTATCCTTCACTTGTAGAACGCTTTACCATGCACCTAGAGTCAAGAAAATGGGCCAAGCATGTCAGGTTAGCCCGATTAAGCCCGTTTAATTGGAGGGTCAGGTTTGTGATTTTGAGCTCCCAGAAGGAAATGAGCCTAAAAGGGCCAACTCTAATGGGCCACGGGCTTAAAAGAGCTGGCCTTGCAGGGCCAAGGGCTGGCCCATTTAAGCCTGCCAAATATTTTTTTTTAAATTTACGTAATTAAAAATGTAAGATTAAAAAAAATTATAGAAGTTTTTAAAGCATTTGAATTTTGTTAAAGTATTGGTTCCTGTACTCTAACAAAGTATAGAAGTTCCATTCTTCTAACTAATGTTGAGGCACTCATTTATACTCTCAATTGGATGCATGGATTTATATATAAAGGTAATTTACTAATTTATATGTTTTCACATATAAATATATTTTAATTTTATGATTTTGATTTATTATTTGTTGCATATAAGGAAAGTGATGATGATGTTGTTATGGATGAAATCCTTAATATTTTTTATATTGTTGAAACAGAGCCTTTTGAGCTTATTCATAGTGAAACCTAGCACAATTCAAATGTTTTTGAAATTGATGTTAGTGATGATGATTGATGAAGTTGAAAGCTTGTGTTATGTTACATGTATCAGGATGGCTGTCATCCAAGAGGGGGTGAATTGAGTGTTTAAAAAATTTTCTATTCAAATCTCAATCAAAATATCCAAATCATAAGTGAATAAAAATAGAGAATGAAATTGGATAGAGTAAGAATGGAATCATTAGAGAATAATGGAGATGAAAGTAGGATGATCACACAACAATTTATTCTAGTTTGATCCTCTTTGACCTACGCCCAGTCCTTAGACTCGTAGGAGATTTGCAATCCACTATACCTTCCAAGTTTAACCATGTACTTGGAAAACCATTACAATCACATATTCAATATAACACTTGCACATTCTATTTCAAGTTTGTAATGGTGGGTGCTTGAGAACCCCATAAAATTTTTCCAGGCATTTATGAAACCCACTCAAGTTTTTAATGTAGGTACTTGAGAACCTTTACAATAGCTCCCCGTTACGACATGTAAGGTTACACTCTCTATTTCACTCACATTTATCCTAAGTTACTTCCAGCAGGTTGGGATGATTACATTTGGGAAATACTTCACTTTATGAAGCAGAATATGTTAATATTGAAGCTCATGAAAAAGTATAATCTCATAGTCCTATTATTGTTGTGTGAATTCCTTGAATCCACACTCTGAGTTTTGCTCGGTGACTCCATATAGTTTATCACTTTTATCTATTGGTTACTTCCTCTTATTTATAGATGTTGTCAAAATAAATTCGTTGGAGAGGAGCATCGTATTTTTCCATTGGGCTTTGGATCTTGTGTTCTATCTTTCAAGCTTGTAATTTGTTCTAACAATATTTGTTTGTTGAAAGAGAATGGAGATCCATTGTGAAATTGCCCGTTGAACTAGCCGTTGGATTCTGACAAGAAATAAGCATTTGTTAACGAAGATTAATCCGTTGAGTATGAATGCCAACTAATGATTTCAGAGACTCGTACCCTATAGCTAAATGAGATGGTTAAACATTTATGAGAGTAGGTATGAATTATGTCAAATGAGCATGTTTAAGGAAACTTTTCAAATAAAGTTGATCTGACACTCTAAAACAAAAGTCAAATAAAGTGTATGCTCGAGTGTGTTTAAGAATACTTGAGTGCTATTTGAAAATCATTTCAAAAACTTATATTAAGTACTTAAGTGTAGAAAGTGTTACTAGAGTGCTGTTTGAAATCCATTTCATCATAACTGAAGTTTTGGATAAATACTCGAGTTTGAAAATAGTGCTCAAGTGTTGTTTGAAAAACATTTTGTTGAATTTAAAATCAATACTTGAGTGCAAAATTGTTTACTCGAGTGTTAATAACACTTTTGATAATACTCGAGTTCTATTGGAAGTGTTAGAGTTGAAAAGAGTTTTGCTTCCAACGGTACTCAAGAGCATATGAGAGTATACTTAAGAAATCACTTGATACTTGAGTGCTATTTGGAAATCACTTCAACAAAACTAATATCCTTGCAGAGTACTCAAGCGTGAAAAACAATTCTGGAGTGTTGTTTGAAATTCATTTCATCAAAATTGAAGTTCTTGAAATAATACTCGAGTGTGAAATGAATTACTCGAGTGTTTATCAATACTTCTATCAATACGTGAGTACTACTGGAAGTATTGTAATGTAAATAATGAACATTTTTGCTTATACTTGAATGCATGTGGAAGTATTGTGAAAATATCATTGATACTTGAGTATTATAAACAATACTCAAGTGTTTGTAAGTCTTTTTAATACTAATACTTCAATTCATATTTGAGAGTTCTTGAAAGTATTCCAAAATTATTTCGATACTTGAGTATTGTCAGTCATACTCGAGTGTTATAAGGTTCTTAACATTTATACTTTCATTCATACTTGAGAGCACCTGAGAATATGCTTATTTAAGGTCGATACTCGAGTATTGATGCCCACATACTCAAGTATTGTGATGAATATTCTTCTTTATACTCGAGTGTGCTTAAAAGTATTGTGTAAAAACTCCATTTTTAGGCCAATACTTGAGTATTGAAGCTTGTACTCAAGTATTGTGATAAATACTCTTTTCCATACTTGAGTGTGCTTGAAAGTATTGTGTAAAAACTCCATTCTAAGGTTGATACTCGAGTATTGAAGCTTGTACTCGAGTATAACACATGACTTGAACTTGTCTCCATGCAAGCTCCAGATTTCAACAGAAGGCTCAACTTTACAAATTATATATCTCTCAAAAGCCCTTTGAGGCTACTTTCAAATGCAAAAAGAATCATTCCAAAATCTTCTATCTTCTGAAAGATATGATATCCACAGTAAGAAAAGGTCAGTGATGAAGTGTTAAATCTAATCACCATATTTAGAAATTCATATCTCCTCCATATGAAATGAATTGATATTGTTTTTGGTCTCTATGAACCACATGTTGAGTCCAGTTTCATATGAAACTAGTTTTACATCAATCAGACTTGTGGTTTGGGAAATATGATCAAAATACTGATCAAAACTCAAGCTGAACAAAGAGGTCGATACTCAAGTATTGATCCTAATACTCGAGTGTTAGCTCAAAGATTCGAATACTTGAGTTTGTACTCGAGTATTGCTTCAAGGGTTGCTTCAGGAAACTCCAAAAACTCATCATACTTGAGTGTTTGAGGTTGTACTTGAGTATTGTCTTCAAGAATCAATTTTGGAGCATCCAAATAAAGCTTAAATGAAGGGTAATTCAATGTATGATGATATAACATCTATTTGAAACATTTTAACCTTCAAATTCAGTTATTTAATCGCATCATCCTCCTATTTTATCTTATAAAATCTTCCTTCAATTTATTTTTTTCTTCTTGATCATTGTCCATAATTCAACTTTTCTACTTCTTTCCTTTTTTTGACTAAAGTACCTAACAAGAATGCATATTAAATCTAGTAGTAAGTCAATATACATTATAAAAAATTTTTGTACTTTTATACCTCATCAAAACTAATCATATAAACATGAACTAAGGTTTAAGGGTTCGTGACTGTCGATATTGTTGTTTAGATCTGACTTTCAATGTAAGGATATTGTTATATGATGTTAAAATTGTTGTTTTACCAAAAAAAAAAAAGGTTAAACGGGCCTTAGGCCCATGGGTTGACCCTTGGCCTGATCTCTCACGGGTTGGGCTTCATAAGTCTAGGAGCTTTTTGTAATCAGGCTTAAATGAGACGGTCTGTTTAGGCCTGAACCCCATGGAGGGCCAGCCCTATAGGGTCGGATCGGCCCAAATTCTTGGCTCTACATGCACCCTTGAAAAATGGATTACCACCAAAATAGGTGGGAACCTCTTTTCTCATGTATAAGTGAAAATTCAGGGCCACTGAAAAATATGTTGACAGACAAAATGGCTACTAAACACTTTTGGGTAAATCTCATATTTTTCTTTTTCTTCCTTGATTTTCCCTATAACAAACATAAATCCAGGAAAACGGTCCGAACAAGTTGAGTTGGCCTATTTAAGCTCGTTTAACTTGAGGGTCGTGCTTATGATTTAGAACATAAAAAAGAAGTCGGGCCTAAAAGGGCTAACCTTGTAGGGTCGTGAGTTTAAAAAGCCCATCAATGTTTTCATTTATTAATTTTGAAAATTTTCACATATTTTCTTGTGATTTTTTCCATATCTTATAACTTTCATTTTTCAAGTATATATTATTATAAATGTTTTTATTTGCTTAAGTTTTTGTGCTTTTTAAGCATATTTACTAGAAGTGTTATTTACTATGTTAAGCACTTCTCATGGATTTTAAAAAATTTCCACACAAATTTAAAGACTATTTCATTTGGTTCTTAATGGTTTTACAAGATTTTTTTTCCGTTTATAAGTTTGATAGAATCATTTTTATTGATATAAGATAAACAAAGAAAGCAATTATCTAATTGAATTTGAGGATGCCCAAGAATCATGTAAACTATTATCTATTCAAAAGAAGTAAATCACACACATATATTGAAAAATAAAAAAATTAAAATCACTGTTTCATGAATGATTTTGTTAACAATTACTTATTCTATTTATGAAAAAAAAAGATAAAACATTTAATTATTTGATAATATTTATGTCTCAAATTAAAAATTTGATTATATAAGGTTAATTTATTTGAAAAGATGTAAAAAATATTTTGTTGTTAAATGTGGTTGAGGCCCACGAGCCAATCCAAGCCTACGTACAAGAGGGTCAAGCTTCAAAAAATCATCCTTCATTTTCAATCGGGCCAAATCACGGGCTTGGTCCTTTTACCATGTTATAAACAAACAGCCCCTTAGAGGTCTCTAAGTACTTTGTATATTTAATTTTTCATTTAATAATTTTTTAATCTTATTTTATGCCTCTTGCTTCCAGGCTCTATCCCATGTATAGCATAGTTTTTTCATGCCTATCACTCTTGTTCTTGAAGCTTCCCTCTCTCAACCCAAATTTTTGCGAGTGAAAATGTTTGTTATACATGTGGGACCCGCGACTTAAAATAAAACCCATTTTATCAGTTTCTTTATATTTTCTCTTGATCCAAACTTAAAAATCTCATGCTTCTCTTCTCTAACCCAGGTCTAATGAATTGGGCTTATGTTGGCCCAAAGGGGTTTTTGATATTAGGATTGAAAAATTACCATTTTACCCCTGCTCTATTGGTTGATAATTACTAAATAAATGCTAGAAATTGTCCTTAATACTCAGTAATGATTTTCTTCTTTAATTAGCTTATTTAACCCATGAAATAACTGCTCTAAAATTTTCAGACTAAAGCCAGCCTTTAACAACTTTTTTTTAATGGGTGACAATACAACTTTAACAATAATTTTTATAGCGGGGCCTCTTCCACGTGAAGTTTTTAAGGTTGTAAAAATGTACATAAATGTTATAGAATGGGGGCAATCTTGCTGTAAAAGTTAACAGAGCTAAACTTCACGTTACCCTTTGGGCCCAACGATATTATTTTTTAAAAAAACTTCTCAAGTTGCTGAAACAAGTCCATCCCCACATTGGGATCTTCAGCAAAGCTATGCGAATCATGAACATTTTTTCATTCTTTCGGTGGCCATTGATTCCCCATTTGTCTTCTTCTTATTCCATAATCCTCTCCTATAGATCTCCACCCGTCTCAAGCCATTTGCCTCAGCCCACTCCCCGCCCCCACCCCCCTCCCTCCCGCACTGCATCGAATCGGGCAAGATTAATCAAAATCAAATGGTTGTTGATTTGCTGGTCACCTACGAAAAAGCCAATGTGATTTGCCTTTTTTACTAGCCATTCATGATTCAACACTCTGCTTCAACTTTTTGATAATTTGTAAATCGCATATTGAAAAAACTCAATTATAATATACTATAATAATAATTTTTATTATTAACATCTTTCATCCACTATAATTTTATTTGTCTGGCTTTGTAATTCAGCTCGCTGAAATGATAAGAATAGTTGAGACTAAAAGTCGATGGTTGTAGTATAAGAGATGAAATAAATAAATAAATAAAAGAATTTTTGCAGAAAAAAAGTTACGAGATACTCTAATCTTTTTGGACAGTTTATGAAAAAGGTATTGAAAATAAAGTTAGGAGGAATAGAGCTCTAATGGATACCAAACCTTTTAATTACTGTTATCGCTCACATGTGATGATGATGCAGTGAATTAGAATTCAATTTATGCTTCAATTATTGCAAATGGCATCTCTTTGAAGAAAGTTCAGTTTTTTTTTATTTCTCAAATTTAGCCTTTTAAAATGTATGAAAATTGAGCCATATTAAAAACGAGAGGTAAGCAGTTTTAACATATTTTTTACATGTGTTTCAGTGAAGGTAAAAAAAAAAGTGTTTTAGTAACAATATATTAAATATTAATGAAACCTGTTTGCAGTGTCCTTTATACAATAAATGAATGCCTGAGTTCAAGAGCTGAGGAAATAATGATTTTCTTGAATAGATGCATCAAGCTACGTAACTAACCTGTGTAGAATTAATAGTTGACTAAATTAACCGATGCTTTGGTGATCTAATGGGGCTGAGGTTATCTAGAGGAGGACCTACGCTGTCACATTGCTTCTTTGCTGATGATGTGCTTTTCTTTGTGAAGGCCCAGAAGGAGAATTGCATGGCGCTGAAACTAATACTGCACATGTACAGTATTGCCTCAGGTCAGGAGATGAATCTGGAAAAGTCCTGCCTTTATTTTTGTGCCAACACATATAAGGAAATCAAGGTTGAAATTGAAGATGTGCTTGGAGTCAAGGCAACAAATGAACCAGGGAAGTACTTAGGCCTCTCTTTGCTGTGGGGAAGATCTAAAACTGCAGCCCTGAATTTTGACAAGTTGAAAATAAAAAAGGAATTGAAAGGTTGGAAATAGAAACTTCTAACATTTGCTGGAAAAGAAGTGCTAATCGAGGTTGTAGCTAATTCAATCCCTATGTACCCTATGTTCAGTTTCTCATTCCCACTGAAGTGTTGTAAAGAATTTGATAGATTGACCTCAAATTTCTGGTGGGGACAGAATGAGCAGGAGGGCAGGAAAATCCACTGGAAAAAATGGAGTGCGATGACTCTAGCTAAAGAAGAGGGAGGAATGGGGTTTAGGAGTTTCCATGACTTCAACAAGGCATTATTAGCTAAGACAGCATGGAGGCTACTACAGAATCCAGATGAACTTTAGTGCAGGATTTTGAAAGGAATCTATTTTCCTAAGTGTAGCTTTATGGAAGCAAAGAGAGGTGGAAAGTCTTCTTGGGACTGGAGTAGCATTATTGAAGGACGGAACTCCTTAAAAAAGAGTTATTCTGGAGAGTGGGAGATGGAAGAGATATGAAGGTGTGTGGTGACAGATGGATCCCTGGCCTCAATCTGGGAAAATTTAATGGGAAGGGCTAACTGTGGAAGATAAGAGCATGAAGGTAGCTGATCTCATAAAAGAAGGGAGATGGGAGCTTAGAGGCATTGAAGGGAAAATTGTTGAAGAAGAGAGAACCAAAATCATGCAGATCAATATTGCTGGAAGTGGGAGGAAGGATGTAGCAGTGTGGCTAAAGTGTAAGGATGGCATGTATAGTGTAAAATCAGGCTACCACGTGGCAAAGGGAGAAACAAACACTACTGGAAGATTACAGCCCAGTACCTCATATGTTGCCCCTAGAAAGCTTTAGAGCTGCATCTGGAAAATGCAAGTTCCACCAAAAATCAAACACTTTATGTGGTGTATGTTGAATGAGGCTTTAGCCACAAAAGTGGCCTTGTACAAGAGGAAATGTGGTCAAGATGAATTATATCCTGTCTGTGGTGCTGAAGCTGAAACTATGGAGCACATGATTCTGCTTTACCCCTGGGAAAAAAATGCTGGTTCTGATGCCCCTTGTCAATAAGAATTGACAAAAAAGAGATTGCCATCATCAGGAGGTGGTGTGAAGGATTACTCTTAGACAGAAGAATTGATGCAGAAAGTAAGGATACTATTGCTGCACTTTGCTGGGGGGTATGGAAAACCAAATGTGAATGGGCCTTTAATGGAGCCAAAGTTGATGCAGAAAGAGTAGTGACAATGGCTTTGACTCTAGTTAAGGAGGTTTGGAGGGCCAAAACTAATGATTGTAAAGAAAAGAAGAAGCAAGGTGGTGTGCAGATGAATAGGAAAAAGCACTGGGAGGCACCAGCTTCAGGCATGATAAAAATAAACGTAGATGGGGCCTTTCAAAGGGAAACTGGGATAGCTGGAATAGGGATGGTGTACACAGACAGCTCGGGCTTGTTTGTAGGAGGATGTGGGAGGAGAGTGATTGCTTGTACAACAATGGAGACTGAATGTTTGGCTGTGAAGGAGGCTAATATGAATTGTCACAGATTTATGGAATCCCAAATTTGTATTGAAACTGACTGTGAGGTCCTATACAAGCATATTCAGAAGGGCTCAATATAGGGGGTGGAGTGGCAATGCATGACTATCTTGCAAGAGATTCTGTTGCTGATTAAAGAGAAGCTAGAATTAGTCTTCTCCTTGGTGACTCGCCAAGGTAACCATGCTGTTCATGTTGTAGCAGTTGTTTATAGCAGGACGGAGGCACCCAATGGGTGCATTGCAGATGCTCTTCCTTTCTTGGAAGGGATACTGATGAAGGATTTAGCTAGTAGCAGGAACAAAGGCCAGGGGGTGAGAAGCAGTTTGAAGAAAAGGAAGGCATTGGATGACAGTAGCCAAATAGGACAGCTTCAATGGTTACTAGTTAGTCTTTCTTGTTTTAAGTGAGTTGTGTGTTAGGTTGTATTAATAAGTTTATTGAGTGTTTGTTTGTGAGTTGTGTGATAGTTTGTATGCTTAGGATTTTCTGAGTGTTTTTTTTTTTTGCCATTGGCTATTAGCGTGTGTACTTAATGGTTTTTTGTGATTAATAAAATGAACTCTTTTTTGACAAAAAAAAATAATAAAATTAACAGATGCTTTCACAATAAAACAATCATTTTTTGAAAAAACATGACAGCCACAAGATTATCTTTATTTTAGATTATACACCCATTAAAACTATTTTTTAAAAAATACAAGTTAAATCTAGACTGTTCCGAACAAATCTAAATAGACTACAACTCATTCTGTCTTAGATTTAGCATTGGAAGTGTTTTATAAACAAATCACACAGACGCAAATGTTTTTGTGGGGGGAGGGGAGAAGAGATTAATTAAGATTTTGATGATTAATTCTATATACAGATATAATCTAACAGTTATTTTCTATTTTGTTTTGATGATGAACACATAGAACTATGGTGCCAACTTTGACGATGAGCAAGTGGGAATCCTGGGACATGTTTTGTTGGCTGCCAATGATACTATCGGCAAAGAGCAAATATTAGTTGATATCTCAAAGAATGAATGGACTTACAAAGTTGGATTGCAAGGCCAGCTTGATCAACTCTATAGCCTTCCAAATGCCACTAAGCCTTGGCCAAACAAGATTTATTTTTTGGGATTTCAATTTTTCTGTTTAGTTTTGCACTAGGCGGTGAACGGAATCAAGGTATTGGGAGATGACTTGGTTTGGGTCCGATCGATTGTGAGGGGGACATAAAAGAAGACGAGGGTACACAATGTGTGGGTCCCACATACACTAAAGTAACAAAGGGCAATTGGTCAAATACTGAAACAACGGATAAGAGTACAATTTCAGGACTAACCTTTTTTTTTGTCAACAAAGAGGATGATAATATTGAAATCAAACACAGATACATAGTCTAAGATACAAGATATTAAAAGGAAACTACAGAAAAGCAAATTAAGAAAGGTAGCACTAGTGGTACAAACTTCATCAACACAACCAAAATAAAGCCAAGACTATAAGAACAATCCTGTGAGCCATACGCCAAGAAGGTTTACAGCAAAGACGACGCTCGAGAGACCCAATCTAGCAAAAATGATTTGGCCAACCACTCAGTTACTAAATATGCTTTCCTAGGAATCCATATACAAGAATGATTCCTAAACAAGTTCCTTGAGACAAGAGATATCTCAAGGAGGAGAACCAAAAAACTAACAGTATAGAAACCATAATCAGCTTGGTAATACATGGTAAAATAACAATTCCAACCCAATAACGAACAGTGATGCCATACACTCAGAATAGGCCATGCCCAAATAAGAATAGTGTCAACAAACACACTAAACAGGCACAATTTAAGCTAACAAAGAACCTGGTGTACACAATCACTGGATAGTCTTGAGTTGATAAAATTAACTTGACCAAATATAGACCCGACAGTAAGCTTCCACACTACAAAGCTAGCCATCCTCCCAAGCACAAAATTCTCCAACCAATTATTCCTATTTTTAGTAAGGGATTTAGTAATCTAGTTTTTAGCATGAGGATTATCCAACACTACCAAATTACCCAAGGCACAGACATCATGGATAAAGTTTACTAGCTTATAATATGCTTTCACCCTAGCATAGGCATGAATAACCTTCCTCCACTTCCAGGTTAGCCAATCCTCAACAAATTCCCATACTTTTGAATAATCAACAATACAAAATGAAGCAAAACCAGCAACAAATTGCCCTATATTAGCTTCCTGCGTACTTAATCCAAATACAAAACCAGTAAAGGAAGTATGGGGAACAAACGAGCTCTAAGAAAAGACAGAAACACATACCTCAAGGCAAGGGACGTATCTTTGCAAAATTCCCCTGGGTTGATTCATTTGCTTCACACAGGCGTGTAGATGCTCGCTTCCTCCGAGCTAGAAGGGTGGACACTGAAGCAATCAAGTTCATTGTCTTTGAAATCCTTTGAAGCCCTCAATGTCCCCTTCAACGAAGTCCGTCGAACTCACAACCTCCAATAGCCACTCTACAGGGATACAGTCGAGAAGCACCATAAAAGGAGAAGAAGATACCCAAGCTCGATAATCTGGCAGAGACACCATCCAAGCACGATGACTTGAAACAAAACCCTAGGAAAGAGGGAAAAAGCTCGACTGCGTGAGAGGTGTTTGGGTTCATTCATAATTTTTAGGACTAACCTACACTAAAGAAACGGTAGTTTTCTTCAACTTAAAGGTAGTGGTATAATTACACCGGTTTTTACAGTTTATGCACATGCTTTCTCTATGAAGATAGATGTCTCTCATATTCTTAAATTTGTACATTCACCTTTTATTGAACTATTTGAAAAAATAGTTTATTCATTCTCATAATTTTGCCTAAAATTATTTAGGCCTCTTTTATGGAATTAAGCATCTTTATAAATTCTTTTAAATCCCAAAATAACATTTCATATTGTTTCCTCAATTATTTTAATAATTCTCTTAAGTATTTTCTTTATGATGTATTTAAGATATTTGACTCAGTTGAGTTTAGTGATAAGCTAATTCGATTTTCTTAGCTTGTTAGGCTCAAAATTTGAGATGTTACATTGAGATATAATTTTTTTAGCAAAGAATGTTGACATATAATATTTCAATGCATAAGGACTGTGCAACTTGAAAGAAATGATTAACTTAAAAAAAAATATAAACATCATCACTTAAATAAAGTTTCATCGTCATCCCCTCTCTTATTTAACTAGTTCATTAGAAGCCGTGCAGAACTCAAGTATATAAATAATAAATTCAACGTTTATAGCAAAAGGATATGTATTTATCTCCAAAGAATAGTCAATTAATAATACACAAAACCACACAACAAATAAAACATACGAGATTCATAAACTTTCTATTGGATAATGTAAACCCACCTACTCACTCACACACACACACACACTCACTCACTCACACACACACACACACACACTCACACACACTCACACACACACACACACACACTTATAATCCTTGTTTAGAGCTAAACACAGACTAACAGAAAAACAACAACTCTAATACTTATTTTGCACAGGACGATATAATGTAGATTCCAGGTAACCTGAAAGTTCATATCAAACCTAAAAATAACACATCTAATACCATAAGCCACATTATGCTTCAATCAATAGAAGTGCATTTTTTTTTTTGGTCCTCTGGATCACACATAAAAGACTTACGTGGACCGTAATTCTTGTGGTTCATAATTGTGTTCGGTTCGTAATCTATAGTTCTTCACTTGTTGATATATTTATTTCATGTTTGAGTAAAGGATGATTGGTCAGTGGCTGTTAATAATGTTAACCAATGGATAACATGACTTCTTTCAGAGGATTTGACTCTTCCATGTGGGTGGCTATACACAATTTTAAGGAGGCTGCCAAAACAATTATTTGAATATGACAGCTTCAATTCTTTCAAAGGGGTGGAATAGACAACTTTTTGATAAATATAAAAATAAGTTTAGGTTTGGAGGAACAAAATTACAAATAATCTGACCTGTCACAATGGTTCAAGAGTCAATGATCCAATCGTGATTAAATTAGGATCAACTCAATTATGATTAAAGTAATATAATTTAATTAAAATATTTAAAAGTATTCATATATAATGCTGAAAAGAGTAATATTTAAATAAACACAGAATCCAACAAAATCAAGTTGCTAAAGTGTATGTACGCATAGTTCTATTTTCGTAAAAACTCAAAATGGCATGGCCGTGGCCTAATGCTTATAATTAAGACGAAAATAGTTAAAAAGCAGAGAACGAGGGAAAAAGGAGGAGGAATATATACTTGGATCAAAGGCAACAATGAGGGCAGATTTTTTTTTAATCATAGGTGTTCTTTTGTTGCAGACAATCTTATTTGAGACATTATCAGGCACTAAATATAAGCACTTCTACTAACGAAAAGGGCATAATATTTAAAGAAGCAAGTGTGAGCTTGGGACCATAGGAGTGAATAGTGATATAAACAGGCATGGCAAAGAGGCATGTTGGGCCTTTGTGTTGGATAGAAAGAGATACCTCCAGGCCCAATTGGCCCACAGTCAACCACATGCTTAGTCTTGTACTCTTTTGCCTTCTAATTCGTCACTGCTTGGAGGCTTTGCCATGCACCATGTCTCTAGTCCAAATTCTATTGTTCTAAAAAATATATGTTCAATCTAACGAAAGTAGTTAATCTCTCATAATGTAATAAATCAAAATTTAAATCTCCACTACAAGAGATATCCACAATTAGTATTGTCAGTGTCTCAAATATGATTCTTTTAAGGAGAAGACACCTATATTGAATACAAAAATGTTCCATCTCCTACCTTCATTCATCATGCAAATCTCAAAAATCACTCAGTCATGTGAAATGTTATTTATAAATAGATATAAATATTTGTAAGATGTGAATAAGAGTTTGTTCTTTAGACTTTATAAAATATATATTTGTACATGACCTCATTAATTTGTCCAAAAATTAAGGACGAAAATCAAATAGATATAAATATTTATAAGATGTGAATAATAGTTTGTTCTTTAGACCTTATAAAATATTTATTTGTACATGACCTCACTAATTTGTCCAGAAATTAATGATGTAAATCAAATTTAGTAGAGGGTTTGACTATGCGTGCACCGGTATTAAAGAACTACTGCTAAAACCATTGCCACAATAGATTTTGCAGCAATTCTAGGAATTGCTACTAGTTTAGAACAGTTACAAAGTTATAAAATAACCACTACAAAAACACGTTTTTCTTGTAGTGGATAGTGTATAATTTTTTGTATACACATCTAATTTAGGCAAATTATGACTCGTTTTTAAGCTTGTAATGTGTACTATTTAACTGAAAAGTTTCATAAAATTCAAATCTTATTTGCCCTATTTTCATTTCACCTCAATTTAAGAGTTTTCTAAGGGTGTTGGATGTAATACCTCCCTTTGCTTCCCTTAATATACCTTAGAGACTAATAATGAATCATTTTAATGCCTTCCATATCCTAGAGTTAGCTAACCAAGTGAAATTTTAAAACTTACCAAAAATTACTGTTTACTTGGTAAAATTTCAAAATTTTTGACCAATTTTAAAAATTCATAACTAATTATAGAATGGAGCTTACTAAATTTCTTACAAGAGAAAAATTTAGTGGTTCAAGTCTCTAAAGGAAGCTTACTAAATTTCTTACAAAGGAAAAATTTAATGGTTCAAATCTCTAAAGGAAGCTTACTAAATTTCTTACAAGGAAAAAATATCCATTTGTCCAATTTTTTGACCAATAAATACAATTTATTATGTGAAGAAACATTGTTCGTTTGGTTATTTTTCTTTTTTTCATATTTTTCTTCTAACTTTGGACCACCATAACTTTTTGTACAAAAATGAAAAATCCAAATTTAGCAAACTTAGGCTCATTTTAAAGCTTGTAATGAGTAATAGTTTTCTGCATAATCTCAAGTCACTTGGACTTCAGTTGCTATTTTTCACTATCACTTTAACTTTAACCTTTGGCAAGGGCATTGGACCCTGTTTTAGCTAATTTGCATGTTCACTTTTCTATCTTCAATGTATATAATAATTTCACATGATAATCTAGGATGCTTGGCCTCTTTACACAGAACATACATCATGCTCCATAGTGTATAGGTTTATCATACAAACTTTCCAAAATATAAGAAAACAACATAAGGTCACTCTCAAATTAACCAAGCTTTCCTTTGCATTTGAAATCATCCACATTCACTCTCGTGGTTCCTTGTCTTTGCTCTTGGAACTTTGTCTTAGAAGGTGTTATTAGTGGAAAGTGAGATTTCAAAAAAATCCTCATAACAAAAGCACTACCACAAACATTAATATGAATGATCATCATTTATTATCTAACTAAACATGCATGAACATTTTATGCTTTCATTTCTAAAACACTTTGCACATAACTATGGCATATTGTAAGCACAACATAGCATGTTCAAACATCACATATTTAGCATGCAACATAACACAAATATTCAACAACCAAGGACAATATTAATGTAAAGTTTGTAACTTTGCTACCTTTACTCTTTAACTTTTTCCTTGACTTTGTTAGCTTCTCTCTTGCTTTTTGGAATCTTTCCTTTACCACTTAAACTCATACATATAACATAATGCATTTGACATTAATAATAAGCCACTACCACGCATTAAAACACTTAAAAATCTTTCTTGAGCTTTAAGAGTCCTAAAACTTTTAAATTGCCAAAATTGATTTTAATACTTTCAAAATTATTTTATCACTTATACCCTACACAATTTTACCTTCAAAATCCATTAGAAGTATCAAAATCATCAAAAACACAATCCTTTTACCGATTCCCTTGCAGGCCAAAATATTTCCAAAAATTGGGAAAAAAATTATGACTTTTCAACTTCTATTTTCATATATATACATAATCACATTCCCAACTCATTTTCCCATCACTAAACAACACAAAATCACTCCTTCCATTGCATGAACAGTATCAGCCAGAATCAGTGAACAGTACCTCATACAAAAAATTCTAAAACAACCTCAAATCAACTCAAACCAACCACCAATAGATTCCAAATCATGCATGGAGTTGATTTCTAGCATCTATTGCTTCTAAATCACACTCTTTCTGTAACATTCTAAATTTTATGCTTTAATTATAATTAAGAAAATAATTATTTGAAAAACAAATAATAAAAAAAAAATAAAAAAAAAAAAAAA
>QFDD01000591.1:0-37198 GCA_006871305.1 Vachellia collinsii
TAAAGGAGGTTTGGGGTCACCAACAGTATTAAAAGGAAATAAAGCTACTGCTTCTAATGCAAGATGAATGAAAATAATTGTATTGATAACTCTTGTTGAGATACATGAGGATTTGAGTGATCTGGACTGTGAGGGAGATGATAAAATCGCAGAGCGTAAGAGAGAGGCCCTGGAATCTGAAAAAAAAGTCCCCCTCATATGAGGTACAGCCAGAATAAATAAGTGGTCTAAGCCCCCTTGTCGCCTATCCAGTCTGTCTAACAGTCCCCCAAAAATCTAGGAGTGGTGGATGCTAAATTTGTGGATCTAACTGTCCACCCAAGATCTGTGGGATGCTGAGGACAGATCTGCCTGGGAAGCCTCCACGTGTCCCCTCACTGACTGACAGTTACATCTTCAGCTAAATCATGTCTTCCCGTGGGCCTGTGGACTGGGCCTCAGATTGGTCTAATCCAAAGTCATTTTTTGGGCATACATTTATTATTTTTAATATACAAGGTAACAATAGATACATATAAATATTTTAGTAATTATTATGATGAAGAATAATTATTTTGTGTGCATTTTTCAAAAAAATAAAAGAAAAACATGAAATAAGGAGGAAAGATTGGGTTAAAAAAATGGTTAGACAAAAAAAAAGAAAAAGAAAAAAAATAAAGAGGATATGTATATAAAATTACAAAATTTAAGAATGTCAAATAAAATCTATAGATTTTATTAATGATTTGATAAAATTTAAATTTAAATTTATATATTTTAATTGGATTTATTTAAAATTCTGTTATACATGTGCGCCCTTAAATTTCACGAGTGTCCCCTCAATTTCGAAAATAATTTAATTTATTAGGACCAAAGTGCATGCACACGTGACATGTGTGATCCACAAGAATCACCATTAGAGAGAAAGAGTCAAGTTGACTTTGGAGTTGACTTAAGTTGGTTATGTATTTATTCTACAGCCAGGTCAGAAAAAGAAAAGCAAAGAACAGAATGAGAAAAGAGAAAAGCGGACCTCCATTGAATTGAAGGCTTGAAGCGCTCAAAAGCCATGTCAACAAGACCATTTCTCCTTCTCTCTCTCTCTCTCTTTTTTAGTTTTTTTTTTTAAAATTTCGTATCTGGCCCTCCGTCCGAGAGTAGCGTCCTTCCGGTCATTCACTATTTCCCTCTATTGCTCAGCTCTCCTATTGCTACGTGTCATCTTTTCAACTGCTCCTGCTCTCTCTTACCCACCCCTTTCCCGCCTTCAACATTCACCGTATGTTTCTCTCTGCCTCCATTCCCGTTCCTCACAATCATTTGATCTTCGTCTGCAACACTCACATTGTGCGACTCTGGCATCTCAAGTCCTTTTCCTTTCTTGTTTCTTCTTCAAAATTATACGTCTTCGATAATCTCCTGCGCTTACGCACGTACAGAACCTATGGTTTCTGGTAGATTTTCTATAGTCCTCTGTTTTTATTTGAATTTCAAGTTAATTGCATTGCCGGAAAACTATCTGAATCGCGCGTCTGCTCGATTTCATTTGGTTTTTCTGCATTGATGAAACGCGTGACTGAATTCGTTTAGCCGGTCACGGATCATCTGGAAATTAAACTGCAGAGTGAGATATTCACTAAAAAAAAATCTGCAGAGTGAGATTGAGAGCTGAATCGCACCCTCGGGTGTGTTAGGCAACAATGTCGAATCCAGAGCCGGGACAGCAACTGGCGAGGCGACCTTCAAGAAGTGCCGCCTCATCGATATTTTCCACCGAAGTCTTCGACAATGAAGTCGTTCCCTCCTCACTCGCTTCCATCGCTCCCATTCTTCGAGTAGCTAATGAGATCGAAAACGACCGCCCTCGGGTTTCTTACCTTTGTACGTACCCAAACTAAAATCTCTCCCTCCCTCTAGGCCATTAGCTCAATTTTTATGAATTTTAATTTTGTTTTTGTATTATTGTAAGGTCGGTTTTATGCGTTCGAGAAAGCGCATCGGTTGGATCAAAGCTCCAGTGGTCGTGGTGTAAGGCAGTTTAAGACATTATTGCTCCAGCGGCTAGAGAGGGTAAAGAAGAACATTTTTTCTTATTCATGTTTCTGAAAATTAAAAAGTGAGACATATGTACGATATTTTATTTAATTCATGATTACAATGGCACACGTAATACTCAAAATGGACTGTTAAAGCTATATATTCAGCGAAGGGAACAAGAATCGTGTTAAGAAAAATCTGGAGTTACCTATTAACAAAGAATTCGTCGAGGCATGAAGTTGAGCTGACGACGATAATGGAGATCTGCACAGTTCACGCTACACTTTGCGCTACTTTGTTGAGGAATTTGTTTTAAACTTCGCCTTTCAATCCTACTTCAAATTAATTAATTTCTCGAACGCAGGACAATGCATCCAGTTTGGCCTCTCGGGTTAAGAAGACGGATGCAAGGGAAATCCAGGCTTACTATAAGCAATACTACGAAAAATATGTCAGAGCTCTTGCCCAGGGAGAGCAGGCAGACAGGTACACATGAATTTTGGCCCTCTCCCACTTACTTATTGTTTTCATTGTATGCTTAGTAACTCCTACGCTCCCTTTGCCCCTGAATTTCCTTTCTAGAGCCCAGCTCGGTAAAGCTTACCAAACTGCTGGGGTGCTCTTTGAAGTGCTTTGTGCTGTTAATAAGACCGAGCATGTAGAAGAAGTATCACCTGAGGTTGGTTCTCAACCTTTGGCAATGAAAGTTCCTCGTTTCTTCTTACAATAACTCAATTCAAATTATTGAGTCGTAATAGCAATAAGTTTTGGGCAAGCAGATCATCGAGGCTGCTAGAGATGTTCAGGAGAAGACGGGGATCTATACACCTTATAACATTCTTCCTCTGGATTCTGCTGGGGCTTCTCAGCCTATCATGCTGCTTGAAGAAGTATTACTTCTGCAGCGATTAATGGATGCCGAACTTTGACTTTTTTTTTTCCGGGCCGGGGAATTACATGATTTTTTTTTCTTTAACAGATCAAGGCTTCTGTTTCGGAGCTAGGTAACACTCGTGGCTTGAGCTGGCCACCTTCCTTCGAGCAAAAGAGGCAGCAAACTGGAGATTTAGATCTTCTTGATTGGCTTAGAGCCATGTTTGGGTTTCAGGCATGTCTTTTGCACCCAACCCAACAGAAGATTTATGTGTATCTTTGAATTCAATGTTTTTCTTAAACTTGCAGAAATCATATTAATGCATTTGATTTAATTGAACGCAGAGGGACAACGTCAGGAACCAGAGGGAGCACTTAATTCTGCTTCTTGCTAACTCTCATATAAGGTTTCATCCAAAGCCTGAACATCTCAATAAGGCACGTAGAGGCCTCTCAGTTATCAGATAAGCCCGCCTTGTTTTTTGGGACTACTTTTTATACTGGTCCCAGCTTCATGTGTTTTATTTTCCTATTTTGGCCTATTGCAGCTTGATGATTGTGCTGTTGAAGCAGTGATGAAAAGTCTCTTTAAGAATTACAAAGAGTGGTGCAAATTTATGGGACGAAGACATAGTTTACGGTGAGAAGTTCGTAGTACATGCATTATAGCTAACATTTGTAGCAGTGACCTTTAACTTCTATATTGATTAACTTTTGTTGTTAAGAACAAAATTCCTAAATTTCTAACGTGAAAGTGCACATTGATTTTTCAGACTCCCTCAAGGTCAACATGATATACAACAAAGGAAGCTACTTTACATGGGTTTGTATCTTCTAATTTGGGGTGAAGCATCGAATGTTCGTTTCATGCCAGAATGTCTTTGCTATATATTTCACAATGTGAGGACATATTTTCCATCAATACACCACGTCTTATGCCAGAATGCCTTTCAAAATGTATTTGTTGAAAAATGTTCTGAGAATAGCCAATTATAATTTCAGATGGCATATGAGCTGCATGGCTTGTTGGCCGGAGATGTCAGCATTGTTACAGGTGAAAATATCAAGCCTTCATATGGTGGTGATGACGAGGCCTTCCTTCGTAAGGTTATAACTCCCCTGCACCGAGTTATTGAAAAGGTATGTCGTCTGACATGGACACCGTCATTATACTCAGATACTTCTGCTCTGTGACGACTGATGAATTACACGTATATGATTATTCAGGAAGCAGAGAAAAGCATGAACGGAAGAGCTCCTCATTCAAGTTGGTGTAACTATGATGATCTGAATGAGTATTTCTGGTCTGTTGGGCTTTAGGATTATCCTGAACATGACTTTGTTGGCTTGTTTAACGTTCATTAAATTTGAAAAATGGTTTGTCATCAAACTCTTTTACAGGTCATCTGATTGCTTTTCTCTTGGGTGGCCCATGCGTGATGATGGCGATTTTTTTAAATCCACACTTGACCAGACACAGGTATCTGCACTGGAGAATTCTGTGCTCCTTACTGAAGAGAAGTATCCTGTTTAAAAGCTTATGAAATATTTTGTACCAGGGAAGGGAGGGGGGTGCCCCTAAAGCACCTGGAAGCACTGGCAAGTCTAATTTTGTGGAGACCCGGACATTTTGGCACATCTTCCATAGCTTTGATCGTCTCTGGACCTTCTATTTGCTGGCTTTGCAGGTATTTGATAATCGAGGAAATACTTGTGTCAACATGTGTCTCTAAAATTGTCATGACACAGCTTGAACACTATGACAGGTAATGTTTATTATAGCATGGGAAGATGTTCCACTGGGGAAAGTATTTCAGAAGAAGGTGTTGTATCATGTATCAAGCATATTCATTACAGCAGCCTTTCTACGCTTTCTTCAACGTATGATACCTTCAGTTATTAACTGGCTTTACGTTATTGTTTGGCCTTCCATTTTCGATCTCCCCCTTCCTCGATGGCTGACTTCAATTTTCCATTAATATTTGGATTCATTTCAGGTATTTTGGACCCTATCATGCACTTTCCTGGGCATCATCGATGGAAATTCAGTGCGGTGCTGAGATATATTCTAAAGCTTATCGTTAGTCTTGCATGGGCTGTGATCCTTCCAGTGTGCTACGGACATTTCGTCAAGGGTTTACCTGATGGCCTGAACAAGATGTTAGACTCTCTTAATAAAGTAAAGGGGATATCGAAAATTTCCCAAAAAAAGGAGGGCATCCCAACGTTGTATGCCGCGGTTGTTATGCTATATCTACTCCCAAATTTACTAGGAGCTTTTCTCTTTCTTTTCCCCATGCTCCGGAGTTGGATTGAAAACTCGGATTGGCACATTGTTAGATTCCTCTTATGGTGGTCTCAGGTATTTATTTTACGCACTCCTCTCGCTTCTCAATATCTCGTTCGCTCGTAAAGTTAACTTCTCTTCTCTATGGCCTTCAACTAAAATTCTTCTGCACTCCAAGTTTGTTTGCAAACCAAAACATTGAGGGACAACTTTTTAAGTCAATTTTCATAAATTCGATCTGTCGTATATTTAGCACCTAGTGAGAACTTTCGTGGTAAGCACAAAACTTCAACTCCTATTTGCACTATTAATTACTGCATTATTCGTTCATAATATTTAAAATCTAAAGTGTAAACTGTATTTAATTTGAACAGTTAATTTATTATCTAACAATGATTATATCCTCCTTGATTGCCCTTCTCAGATAAAATCACACTCTTTTTTTTACGTGTATGCATGCATGTCCAAACCCATGGCCCACCTGTTGTAATATAAAAATTTAGAGTGCTGCCACCCTTTAATTTGTGCTTAAAAGAATTAGTAATCATTGCCTAAAATTTAAGTTCTAACTTGACGATGATAAAAATTAGATTACATGATTTTAACAAAGTAAAAATTATATTTTAAAGTAATATATAAATGGTCACGTAAACATTATTGAAATTTATAGTACATGGTTTTGACCAAGTAAATTATACTGATTTGTGGGTGCGTGGCTAGCAGAGGTACTAAGTGCAAAACTAATATAATGCCCCTCCTCGGCGAATCTGCTTTTAGACAACTTGCAAAGTCGAAGTTCAACCTCTAAGATATACCATTTCCCAAGAGCCAGTAATATACTTTAAATTCAAAGAATTACGTTCGGAGATTGATCAAATTCCATTCTTTTGATGAAGTATTTTTCCTGTTATGCATGGCACACACTACGAGAAAAATATCTGAAATCATATTTTTTATCTCTTCTGTAGCAATATTTTTTTTGGTAAAGATTTTGGGGCAATTACTTACAAAAATTAGTGATTATCAATCTTAAAATAATTTAAGCAATCTTCATTTTCTGAGTGATTTCTCCCATTTGTACGTAGCCAAGAATCTATATTGGGAGGGGAATGCATGAGAGCCAATTTTCTCTCCTAAAGTAAGTTTCCTCCAGACATTTTTTGTTTCTGAAATTATAGTGGTCCCTCTCTTCAGATAAAATTTGAATTTTTGTTGATCATCAACATTTATTCTTTGAATTATAGGTACACTGTTTTCTGGTTCCTGCTCCTGGCATCTAAGTTCATATTCAGCTTTTTCGTCCAGGTAACTCTTGCATGTGTAGCATTCTTTACCATACATTAATTACCTAGCCTCGTTAGCTAAAACTTGTCTCTGCAGATAAAACCGCTAATCCGCCCCACGAAGGAAATAATGAGGATCAAACGTATCGACTATAAATGGCATGAATTTTTTCCTCAGGGTGCTCTCTACTTTCCCTTTTTCATGATTTTAATGTAAACAAGCGATTGCTGATGTATGAGTTGTTTGATCGAACAACACTTCTGTCGGCGCAGCTCAGCATAACTATGGCGCAGTTGCGGCCCTCTGGGTTCCTGTACTTTTGGTGTGTACGACGCTGTCTTTTCCTTCGTCATGCGTTCGCATATGCCTAGTCTTCATGGTTGGGGTATCAATCATATAATCTCATTTTTACTTGTCGATGCAGGTTTATTTCATGGATACCCAGATTTGGTATTCTGTTTTCTCAACCATTTACGGTGGCGTTTATGGAGCCTTCGATCGTCTAGGAGAGGTTATATATCATCAACCTTATCTTGTTCTTGTCTTATCAAGTCTGGAGAAAACTTAGGATGATAATATATGATGACGAAGTTGTTTACAGCCAACCAGTACTGATACCTTCTCACTTACAATAGATACGCACTTTGGGCATGCTAAGATCGCGTTTTCAGTCATTGCCTGGTGCATTTAACGCATGCTTGGTGCCTGCAGATCAGAAACACAAGAAGCGATTCACTCTGTCGAAGAAATTTGCCGAGGTTGCTAAAGGTTTTTCATTGCTAAATAGTGAAGCTGAACGTAGTAGTTATTCATCTTATGTTTTTATGCGTGTGTTTGTGTAGATTAACGCGAGCCGAAGGAGTGAAGCTGCAAAATTTTCTCAATTATGGAATGAAATTATTTGCAGTTTTCGTGAGGAAGATCTCTTAAGTGATAGGAAAGGCCTCAGAGCCAAATTTTCTCTTCCATCTCTTGATTGGTTAGCTTGACTTATTGTTTACATTATCACTCCAGGGAGATGGATCTTCTGATGGTTCCTTACTCATTATCAGATCCTAGCCTGAAAATAATTCAGTGGCCGCCTTTTCTGCTTGCAAGCAAGGTCAGGGTAGCTGCTTTGATCGTGAGATTTTTATGGCTGTCAACAATTTACGTAGCTGACCCAATTTACATTTGTAGATTCCTGTAGCATTGGATATGGCTGCTCAATTTCGTGGAAGAGACTCTGATCTCTGGAAGCGTATATGTGCAGATGAATATATGAAATGTGCTGTGATTGAATGCTATGAAGCTTTCAAAAACATCCTCGATACTTTGGTGGACGGAGAAAATGAAAAAAGGTAGCTTTAGGTATTGTGTCAAAAAGATTAATGTTCAGTTGTGGGTCCATCTTAAATTACACTTCTAACAAGACAATTTGACTTTTGCATCCCCCACAAAATTTACTAATAGCAAATAGCTTATTATATGATTTTCTATTCATATTCATATTCATATTGCAGTATCATTACTTAAAACTAATACATCTGAAATCATTGTTGTGGAACAGGATAATATCGATCATTATCAAAGAAGTTGAAAGCAACATAGCAAGGAATACATTTCTTACTAATTTCCAATTAGGCTCTCTACCCTCCCTGTGTAATAAGTTTGTGGAGCTTGTAGAAATCTTGGTAATTCAACTGTATTTGCAAAATTTCTGTTCCAAATTGCTCTTGTCTAGACGTATTCAATCTGAAATTTGCACATTCCCTTTTGCATTATATAGAAAGAAGCAGATCCGTCCAAGCGAGACGCCGTGATACTCTTGCTGCAAGACATGCTTGAAGTGGTCACCAGAGACATGATGGTGAATGAAAGCAAGTTGGTGAACTTCATTAACTAAATTTGTACGGCAACATGTTGGGTGTATGGTGTCGTATTTGGCTCTGACCTCTATTTTCGTGATGATGTTCATCAGTGAACTGGTGGAGCTCGGTCATAGTAAGGATTTTGGAAGGCAACTTTTTGCTGATGGTACTGATGCGAAACCTGCCATACTATATCCACCTGATATTACAGCACAATCTTTGGAACAGGTACTTGATTAAATTTACTGCAAATGTTTAGAATATAAAATCATTTTGATGATTCAGGAGGCCGCTATAAGTGATGAAATATTATGGTTCCTTGGCTTAATTTCAGATAAGTCGTCTTCATCTTCTCCTGACGATGAAGGAATCGGCAATTGATGTGCCAACGAACCTTGAAGCCCGCAGAAGGATTGCTTTCTTTACCAATTCTTTGTTTATGGATATGCCACTCGCACCACGCGTTCGTAAAATGCTCTCATTCAGGTCTTATGAAGATATGTGCCAATGTCATGCTTTCTAGAATCCTAGTTTCCTATTGTGTTTTTCCTTTCTTCGTATGTTAAGTGACAGTTGTTTTTTGTGTGTGAGAGTGTGAATTAGAGTATCTATTGTATTGCTCTTTTAGCTTCCCTGCATCCTGCAACCGTGCTTAATTTATAGAATTCGGTTTGTTTGCAGTGTCCTGACTCCATACTACAGTGAAGAGACTATCTATTCAAAGAATGACCTTGAGATTGAAAATGAGGATGGTGTGTCAATCATATATTACTTGCAAAAGATCTACCCTGGTTCGTACTGACTAACATAGCTCGACTTTTTAATGATAAAGATGATACTGGCTAAAATGTGATGATTTTTCAGATGAGTGGAATAACTTCATGGAGAGACTTAATTGTAAAAAATACAGTGACATAATGGAGAAAGATGAGAATGTGTTGCAGCTTAGACTCTGGGCTTCCTTAAGAGGACAGACGCTATGCAGGACAGGTATCATATGAATTAATTAGGTTGATTATTAATTATCGTCTTCTAGCTGCAAATCTCATGTATTTATAAATTGCTGCAGTCAGGGGAATGATGTATTACCGGCGGGCTCTGAAGCTCCAGGCTTTTCTTGATATGGCCAATGAAAAAGGTAAAAGAATGTATTGTCATGTTCATCATGAAATGAAGAAAAAGTTATTTGCCAAAATGATTTGTATAATAATCTTTTTACTCTGTTGTGATCATCAGAGATACTCAATGGATATAAAGCTCTTACTGATCCCTCGGATGAAGATAATAAGAGCCACAGATCCTTATATGCCAGTCTAGAGTCCGTGGCTGACATGAAATTCACATATGTTGCTACCTGTCAGAACTATGGGAATCAAAAGCGGAGTGGAGATCGTCGTGCAACAGATATCCTGAATTTGATGGTTAAGTATGTTCTTTGGCTGATATTTTAAATTGGGTCTTTTTAGTTGCATTTATTAATTATTGATTTGGATCCTGAAGTGCACTTCATATGTAGCCATCCCACGCTTCGTGTGGCATATATTGATGAAGTTGAAGAAAGAGAAGGTGAAAAATCCCAGAAAGTTTATTATTCTGTACTGATCAAAGCTGTGGACAATCTTGACCAAGTAAATGCTACAGCTAACTCAAATAGAGGAATGTTAATCTAGACATTGTCTTTTCATAAATGATTGTTTTTGTATCCTATTTGAAGGAAGTGTATAGAATAAAACTGCCGGGTCGAGCGAAGCAAGGGGAAGGGAAGCCTGAAAACCAGAATCATGCCATCATTTTTACTCGTGGGGAAGCCCTTCAGACTATAGACATGAACCAGGTAAAAGTTAATTAACATTTGTACAATTGGAAGAAGTTAATACTTACTTGGAACTGATTCTTAGCAAGATGATAAATTTTATTTCTAGGATAATTACTTGGAAGAAGCTCTGAAAATGCGTAACCTTCTGGAGGAATTTAATGAGAACCATGGGGTCCGCCCACCTACTATATTAGGTGTTCGCGAACATATCTTCACTGGCAGGTCTAATGAAGTTTCTTCCACATAGAACTGAAATTTTTTTGGTGATGTCTATTATTTTGGCTAGAAATTATTGATAACTTTGGTCACTCGTTACAGTGTTTCTTCCTTGGCTTGGTTTATGTCAAATCAAGAAACAAGTTTCGTCACAATTGGTCAAAGAGTCCTGGCAAGACCTCTAAAGTAAGTGGTTTAACCAGTGATCTTATTATATGTGTGGGTGACTTAAAAGTGTTTATTTTATTTGTACGAAAACAAAACGAAAATGTTTAGACTAGACGGTGTATGATGATCTATCCGTTGTCTTATGGTAAGGTTTGTTCAATGACAGAGTTCGATTTCACTATGGTCACCCAGACGTTTTTGATAGAATTTTCCACATTACCCGAGGAGGCATAAGCAAGGCTTCTCGTGGCATCAACCTTAGCGAGGACATTTTTGCCGGTAAATCCGTAAATCATCTTTCTAAAACTGCTTTTTCCTCTGCTTGATATGAGGCCTTTTACCTATGTAGGTTTCAACTCAACGCTAAGACGAGGAAATATTACTCACCATGAATACATCCAAGTTGGAAAGGGTAGAGATGTGGGGCTTAACCAAATCTCACTCTTTGAAGCAAAAGTTGCTTGTGGTAATGGAGAGCAGATTCTAAGTAGAGATATCTACCGGCTGGGACATCGTTTCGACTTTTTCCGCATGTTGTCTTGCTATTTTACCACTGTTGGATTTTACATCAGCTCAATGGTAATGCCTTTGTGCTTGAATAATTGCCAACTTTCCACCTGCATTTAGAATTAGAACTGTTGGCAAAAAAAAATTTAGAATTAGAACCAACGCTTTCGTTTTCTAACTTGCAGGCTGTGGTCATCACAGTTTATGCTTTCCTGTATGGAAGACTTTACCTGTCATTGAGTGGATTGGAGGAATCCATAATGGAAGTAGCTCGGAAAAGTAAAGATGACCCCATAAAGGCTGCGATGGCTTCACAATCCCTTGTTCAGTTAGGTCTCTTGATGATTCTTCCTATGGTCATGGAAATTGGACTGGAGAGAGGGTTCAGAACAGCCTTGACTGATGTCATAATTATGCAGTTACAACTAGCTCCTGTTTTCTTCACCTTCTCTCTGGGAACAAGAATGCATTATTTTGGGCGCACTCTCCTGCATGGTGGCGCAAAGTACAGAGCCACCGGACGTGGTTTCGTGGTCCGTCACGAGAAGTTTGCGGAGAACTACCGGTTGTATTCCAGGAGTCACTTTGTGAAGGGGCTAGAGCTATCTATATTGCTCATATGTTACATGATTTATGGATACACAAGAGGTCCGATAGCATATGCCCTTGTGACGGGCTCAATGTGGTTTATGGTGTGTTCTTGGTTGTTTGCTCCCTTCCTTTTCAATCCTTCGGGTTTTGAGTGGCAGAAGATAGTTGATGATTGGGATGATTGGTCTAAATGGATCAATAGTCACGGTGGTATTGGTGTTTCCGCGAACAAGAGCTGGGAATCGTGGTGGGGTGAGGAACAAGAACATCTGCAACATACTGGATTCCTCGGACGGATTCTGGAGGTTGTTCTTTCCTTGCGCTTCTTTATCTATCAGTACGGGATTGTGTACCGTCTAAATGTAGTTGAAGGCGTAAAGAGCATCATGGTAAAATTATAATAAGTGCTCGCTAATTTCTATGTTACATGCTCTCATCAGCCTTTTTCTGACCCGAACGTGTAACAATTCTCTCCAGGTTTACGCCCTGTCGTGGATAGTCATACTACTTGTCATGGTCATCCTAAAGGTCAGTATATGCAAGTTATATCAAACATTTGATTCTAAATAACAAGTCATTTGCCACTCTGCCACACACATTATCTAAATCATTGGCATTATCTGAAACTGCAGATAGTGTCTATGGGTAGAAAGAAGTTCAGTGCGGATTTCCAGCTGATGTTCCGTCTCTTGAAATCGTTCCTATTCATTGGGATCGTTGCTGGCCTGGCCTTAATGTTCATTTTTCTGCATCTCACAGTTGGTGACATTTTTTCTAGTCTACTAGCCTTTTTACCAACAGGATGGGCACTCGTCATGGTAATGATCAGCGTGCCATCTCTCTCTCTCTCTCTCTATATATATATATATATCTTTTCATATGTAAAAAAGCTTTATCAGTTAATCATCAAACAGTAATATGAAAAAAAATCACTATTTAGTTGCTAACGTTGAGTTTGTTGCATGATGATGGCAGATAGCACAGGCATGCAGGCCCGTTGTGAAGGGCATTGGAATGTGGTCGTCTGTGAGAGCGCTGGCAAGAGGGTACGATTACCTGATGGGGGTAGTAATATTTTTACCAGTTGCAATATTGGCTTGGTTCCCATTTGTTTCAGAATTCCAAACCAGACTATTATACAACCAAGCATTCAGCAGAGGGCTTCAGATCCAACGGATTCTTGCAGGTGGGAAGAAGAACAGATAACACGAAACTGAATTTGGATGGGATTGATGAAGATGAAAATACTGGAAGGATATTTTGCAACAAGAGTTTCGGATTACGGATAGGCTCAAGAGGGAATTTCAGCAGCAATTTTGAGATGGTGATAGAGCATTGTATATCAGCTGCTTGTAGGCCTAACTTACTCCTAATTCTTTGTAGTGTTGTATACCTGTGAGATGGCTTTTGTCATTACTTTAAAAACGTTGGAACTACTGTTATTTGGACGTTCCTATGCCATCCAATAATGTATTCCACAAGCAGTTTTTCATTTGCTGTTCATCAATCTCTTTTTAAACATTAAGCCCTTCAATACGTCTCGGAATTTTCGATTATATATATATTTGATCTAGTGTCATGATAAACACTTTCAGTACCTCTTGTTTGATAAATCACCTCTCTCATCTCGATTCTTGAGGACAACAATATCTCCGAAGGATCTTGAATATTTTTAAATAAGGCATGTAATTATTACAAATAGAACACTACTTTTTATTTTATTAAATAAGCTTGCCGGTTGATTATATTAAAGTTACCATTCGCTTTCCGGAGACATGGAGAATCCACCATGTCTCACCCGTCTAATGATTAAACTTCACCGTAGCTTTTTCTGGCCAAATTTATTGGAGCCGATCATGAGAGACTCGAATGGAAAAGATAGAAATAATGTCGAGAACTTGTAATTAATTATGATGGACAAAAAGAGTAATCATCCAAAATTCAAGAGAGCCGGCTCTAACCAAACCAAGCCAACTTGATTATATATTGGCTTCCCTCATTGTTGCCAATAGCAATCTGCCGGAAAACAACCGCCATATTCAGATAACGAAACTGTGGCAAACAACATTATTGTTCAGCCCAAAACTTGATCCTGTTCTGTGTACTATACGATACGTACAAGGTATACATAAGGATAACGTATTGATTTGTGTGATATTTACAAATAAAGAGCGATCAATTAAAATGAGAAAAAGAACTAGAAAGGAGCAGATTCTATGTCTCTGAAAGCTGCAACTACTCTATCTGCGTCTTTTAACATCTCTGCTTCCTCTATCGCATCCATATCCATCATCCTTATATCACAAGCCGCGCTAACTACTGGCTCCAACCCCTGCCCCACCATCATCATCATCAACAAACACACAACATTAATTATTCAGTCATACAATTGAGCTTACGATAAATAAATTCAGGAGATACAATGCACGATCGACGTTCGAGACGTGGTACCTCGGTGAAGATTCGGGAAGCTTCTTCGAAGGTCTTGGTGTTCAAGATGAAAATGGCCAAATCCCTAGCCGACTGCATTTGCTGCATGCTCAGGGTCCTCGGCTCTCTCTCAATCGACGACGTCCTATCAATCTGTACCATCGTCGCTTCCATTCTCCCTCACTTTTTTTTTTTTTTCCAAAAGCCAAACACTAATGACGAACGGAGGCTCTCGTCGCGAAGGAGGGAAGTTTGACTATAGACGATGAAACGCTGCCGAAAATGGGGACAACGTGTGTGTGACCGTGGGTATATATATAGCGGAGAGAAGAAGGAGGATGGCGGTGAGGGGTGGGTGGACACGCAACGGGACACGTGGGGGGAGAGAAACTGCAAGTAATGGGACAGGTGGCGCGTGATGGCGACGTGGTAGCATTTTTGAGAATCTCGAAGAGGGAGAATATTGGAGTGAGAGGGGTGTACGTGGTAGGGTTGGGTACGCCATAAGGAAGCAGAGAGGAACACGAGTTGGGTGAGTTTGACGATTTTGGTCGTACGTTGTTGACGGGCCTTCATTCGTGTACGGTGATAGATGAGTGGCGCCCAATAAATAATCGTACAGTGATTGTACCCCTCACGTCACCTCCTCATTGTTTTTTATTCAAGAAGACTAGAACCTTCCTCCTCCTTATTATTTATTTTTTATATTCATAAATAAATACACGAAAGAACACAGAAAGAATATTAACTAGCTTGCTTCAGATCCCAAGAATAATAAATGTATATTTCGCAATCAACTCTTTTTCTTCTGCTTGGGAGGTGCTAAAGGCATGAAGAGAGATTGATCACGGTATTTCAATCTTATCGGGTAAGCGAGATATACGAATCGCGGTCGATATCCATGGCTGCTTTTTTAATTAGGTCATATGTATATCTTGTAATCTAAGACTAGGCTCGGAGGAGCTCACGTTGGATTCAGTGGGATTCCTATGATGAATCTTTCCGATAAAGATGAAAATAAATTATTTATGCAATAATCCACGGCAGACTTAAAGAGTGGGGTTCCATCTAATTTGTTACTATATGTGGAGGGGAATTATGATTGTGTGTGTGTTTGGTTGCAGTAGTGGAGGCGTGTTTCAACTAAATTAGAAGGTGGTGCCAAACACAAAAGATGAACAGGCAGGCACTGTCCTTGACGCGAGGGACAACCTCATTCCTCCACATATCCACCACACAAATTCAATCTTTTTAACTCAATTTAATGACCAAAGTCTCATCAATTCTACTATGATCTATAACGGTAAATTAGACTATTAATTAATTAATTAATTGGGCCCTCCTAAAGCACACGTCTATATATTTCTTCATGTCCTTCATTAACATGGCTTAACAAAACGATCTCAAGACATCATGAGAAGAGAGATCAGCAGCGGAAACCATCTGAGTTTGTACAAGGAAATCCAATTTTTGTGAGCCCATATCCTCATCCAAAGAAGCCAAGTTGTCGAGGTCTTCCAAGTCCCCAAAAATATCATCCAGTGGGATGCTTCCCTCATCATCACCTTCCTTTTTCTGGTCAGAATTAACATCCTTCTGTAAATTAATCCACAATTAATAACCCCAAGGATTAACTCAGACAGACGACAACGACCACTCAAATTTTGTAAAATACATAACAGGCGCATATATAATAAGAATCCAGAAGGCGACATGCAATAGGAAACATGTGAAACAAATGATTCCACAAAAAAAGAATACAAACACGGACGTATACAATATACATAGACAGGAAGGAGTACATCATTACATTATACTACTCACCTCCAAAATATAGTTGTGTCCATTTAGATCCGATATGTCGTGTTCTTCTTCTGTGAAACAATCCAACAAGCGGGACATACCGTCTTCATGAAATGAAATCAGGTCAGCAACGTCATCTGTATTCACTACTAAAGGATGATGATGAGTCGCTCCTGATGACGAAGTTGATGACTTTGAGGCCGCCGACCAATTGCATTCACACGCCGAGTTGTTATTGTTATGATTATGTGCAAGATTAGGCAGAATGGGAAGTGGTTGAGCAATACAAATAGAATATAGGCCATCAATTTCATCTTCCTCATCATCATCATCATCCCAGTTTTCCTCGTCAAACTGTTTCCCATACTGTCCACCATTCGTAGGACCAGGACCACCCTTCTTCAACACCCTACAAAGCACATAGGAGTCCTGCAACAGAAATAAATATGCACAAGTATGCTCATAATTAATAAAACATATTAACTCATCATGAGCATACAAACCAGCTATATATAGATATAATGGACAATATCAAGAAACGACGTCTAGACAATCGCGAGGTCTTCCAAATTTGTAGCGAACCTATTCAAATTTAGCAATAATAAGAATAATCAAGCAAAAGATTGTGTGACACTAATTGATTATGCTCCTCCAATCCTCAAGTTCAATTTTTCATTACAGTGGGTATTATATTAAGCATAAGAAAAGTATTAATTACCTGTGCGATGCCTTTGTCAGTGAGATCTTTGCTATCAAGCCTGAATTCATGCATAACCCAGTCAGTTCGAAGTCCTTTGGGTGGTCGACCCGTGTGAAACACTAGAATTTTCATCGTCCCCACCGTTTGATTATTGTGCCAAATAGGTTTATCTCTTCCTGTCGTTTTCCAATATCCTACTCCCGTACTCCTATTCATTCTACCTCCAATGCCATATTTCTTAGCTCTAGGGCAAAAGAAATACCACTCAAAATCCGCACTGGCCATTAAGGATTTATCTGAAACACACACAAAAAAAGAAAGAAAGAAAGACCTCGTTATCAACGAAGACAAATTAAGCGGAAAACAACAGGACGAAGAACGAAATTGGCTGGCGAACCTGGGAGGTCCCACGGAGCGTATTTGTAGATGTCGACTTCGGCAATCACTTCAACAGGAAACCTTTTTCCGATGACCTTCCTCTTCAAAAAGTACTCAACCAGCTCAACGTCAGTCGGATGAAACCGAAACCCCGGTATCAATTTCGTTTTTGCCATCCAAAGTCACAAAATAATTAACTTCCACCTCTCTACACACTCCTTACTCTTTTACCACATATATAAATTTCCTCGTTACTCATAAAGAAAACAATCTTTATTTGACGATACTAAAATATTAACATTATTTGAAACAAAACAAAAATCAATTGATCTGCGCGCGAGCGCATGTCCAAATCCAACACCGAAACGAAATAATCTACGAACACCGGGGCATCCTCCAGTGCATGAAGCTCAAAGTGCACCAGTTGGTGATAGGAGTTTAAGTCTTTGAGACGAAAATATAATGGCAGAATGAAACCTACGGCGAAAATTTTTTAAACAGAATGTCAAAGCTTTGCAACAAATTAAAGGAAAGAATGAAAATCTTTTGCAGTATTTTTGTGTGGACATGGAGATTTTAGCTTAAACGTGGAACCAGAAGAAGAAAAGAGGGTTTTAACACAAGAGAGCGAGAGCTAGAGAGGAAGCTTACCGAGGAAGAAAGCAAGCAAGCGAGTCTAACAGACCAACAAGACGAAGAATTCGGACAAAGGCAAAGAAGGATTTCCCGGGAGAGACCAATACGAAATAGGAAAGTGTCATGTTCTAACGCGTGCGTAATTATGAATTTTGCTGACGTGGCGATCTTTCGTTGAATTAATTCCAGATTTGGTTATAAGGCTATAATTTATTAAGGGTTTGTTTCGCAATCATTTAAAAAACACTTTTACGTAAGTTGAGATAAAACTTCTCTCACATACTTATCTCGGATTGTGTAAAATCACTTAAAAAAGTTATTCCCAAGCATACCCTAATTATTATATGCAGGCACAACTTTTTAATTAAATTTTTGAAAACAAATTGCCCAGTCTTCAAATGAAATATATATTACAAAGATTTTATTTTAGTCAATAAAATCAATCTTTTAGGTTATATTCGTTCTTTTAAAACATAAAACAAAATCCCCTAATTGTCCTCACTATTTATTAAAAAAACAAATTAACAAAAATAAATTAACTATCTTATTTTATACCTTAACGTTTAAATTATTGTTTGAAAATATTATTTAATATAAAACCACAGATTTATAATCTAAGAACATGAATATTAATTATATGGCTACAAGCGGCATTTTAAAGTTTAGATATTAATGGAACAACTCACTAAAGCGGCATTTTAAAGTTTCTGAAACTTCTTCTATCCCTTGAAAAAGGTGGTAATTGGTGCGCGAGAGATTTTGAAGTATCATAAAATTCTCAATCAGGAATATCAATCCATGCACGTCAAAACCGACCCCGTATTTACGGGCAGTTTTGTGCAGGCAAAAAGAAAAATGCGGGACCCAGTCTATGATGATTTGATATCAATCAAGGCGAATATTACTTCACCGTTAGATTAGACGGCAAGAGCTACCAATTACACATGGTCCCATCAAAAGTCATCAAAGAATTATGCTCACAACTTTTTCCATTGCAAGTATAACCAAACCGTCCGTAACTACAGACTCCATCAAACAGCTGAGATGAGTGAAAAAGTTACATGACGTACATCCAAACGTAGCAGCAAGCAGGTGGGTTATATTTTATTGACTCCGGTTGAACGCCACCCCAAGATTGTTCATAAATCGATCACACTTCAGCCTGGCCGGCAAAACTCTACAGCCAATTTTCAGCTGGTCTGGACATCCACTAAAATCACTGTACAGGGGTGCACTCTCTCTCAGCATTTAGGAGGATAATACAACTTCTGATGAAAGCAACACAACGGTTTCATATCACATGAAACGAGTAAAACAAAATATTTTGTGGGCCATTCTCTGCTCAAGTGTTATATGCCAATGCTCAACTGTTAGAAACTTCGTTGCACCTGGAGAAGAGGCTGTGAACCGCCGCCTATTAAATTCGTATCTCCAAAAAAACCCTAAAGCCACCACACAGTGAAGTACAGAACCAATCACCCTCTAGTGACAAATGAATGCGATGCAATCTTGCTTGGCGTGCATTCACTGTGCATGTATGGTGAAATGTTATAAACAGGTGGTCCCTGGATGTCACTTCACAATATTCCATTTAAAACCCTCTGATAATAGTCATATTGCCTTGTCCGCCATGCATCCAGACTGCTGCTAATAAGTGAAAGCACCAAGGAAACGCATTGCTGCCAGGAAAGAAGTACATAACCGTAACAGACACAACCATAACAATCAGCAAATCACATTCAAAACATTGTGTTTAAAAAACATAGGATAAATAATAAAACCTCTTCTGTTAAATTCAGATGAAAGCGCTTTCGAAGGTTCTGTATTGTCCGTAAGCCGCCTTTAAAACATGGAAATCCCGAGTCCTGTTCACAAACATCAGAAAAGAAAAATAGTTTAGGAGAAATATAATTGAGAAGAATACTAATAGACAGAAAGCAAGGGAAAACTACTAATGGCAATGGTGCCACAGGAAGCTAACATTCATTTTGTTACCTGCAACATCTCCACTAGAAGAATAATGCGCTCAGCATGCTTGCGGCAAGTAAGAAATCCTTGAATGCATAAAACCTGGAATACAAGGGTCAAAGCAACAGAACAAATTTCACAGCTAAAACAGTCAAGGCTGTCTGCTAGGCATTGCTAAGGAAAGATCAAAGATGGGTAGAGTTTCATCAATACCTTGAAATAATCAAAGAACTCACTTGGAACACCCTCAGCATCAGAATCCATGACCTAGCACAATCACAACGTAAAGGTCATTGCACGGAGGAAAGTCGATATCTAATCAAATTAACCCTTGAAAATAAGATATATCAAACAGAATACCATCAAAGTTTTACCTCAAGTAGTTCACGTGTTAATTTAAAAGGGGCGCTTTCGAAGTTAACACCACCGGGGGAATTAGAAAGCATGAAGCCAAAATCAATATGTATGATATGACCTTCTTCATCCATCAAGAGGTTCCCATTATGCCTGTCCTTCACCTGGACAACAAGAACGCAACAATGAGAAGTGGCAGAACACAAACCATTAAGCCCCAATTAGGGGCAAAATGTTGTGATTCAAAGGCCATTTGAGCATGAAATGATCATATATTGGGACTGTAAGTATGCGGATAGAATAAATAGCTTCACACCTGAAGAAAGTAGCACACTAGGGAATATCCGGCCATACTCTCAACAAAATTCCTCTGGATCAAAGAAAGCAGACAATTATCAAATTAAAACATAAATAATATTTTCTCGAAATCAAAATAAAGTAAAGGACAACCTCATAGAATTAGTAAAATGATAACAGTATTTGAAAAGAAACAGAAGAAATTTCAAAATTAAAACCTGCAAGAAACAGCACTATAAATGCTGCTGGGGGAAGGGAATGGGAAAGAAGTAACCAGGTGGAGGTTTTTTTTTTTTTTTTTTGGGGGGGGGGGTGGGGAAGGGGGTTTTAAGGAGCAGTATGATCTATGATGTTGCAGTCAAAGTCGGCACCCAAAGATAACAAGCAGGAAAGCCATGGGTGGCAGAAGGATATGGAAGAAAACCTTCGTTTCACCAGCTTATACTTTCAGTTATTTAACATGGTGCATAGCTCCACCGGTCAATGAACCAAATTCAAAACCAAGGAATATGATATTGGTTGAATTTCAGCAGTGTAATTTAGTTGTGCTCGGTTTTATAAAGAAGAGAAGCAATACGTGTGCTGAGCCAATCTTTTCAAGCCCACATGGTTAGAAAATACTTGTGCCAGACCTTCGCCCAACTGACCAGCACAAGAGGGAGTATCTTGTAAGGACTAAGCCTATTTTTATATAGGAGAAAGTAGAAACATAGTTAGATCAGTAACCATTTCAAGTTTAAGGTTCAAACAGCCTACGTCCCTTGTATTCAAAAGGGCAAGCACAAAAACATCTAGGATGATCCAAACATGGCATTAAAGTACATACTCTTTAATTCCTTTTTAAATTAAAGCGGAAATTTCATTAAAGAATGGCAAGCTCTTCAGTCATGCTGGAAGCTCGTTTAGAAGCGATACCCTAATTAAGTGTTCAAAGCTATCAAATAATTCTTCGGCTGAGTAAAAAGGCACAGCTGAGGAAGTCATACCACATGCAGAAAACTGAAGCTTTTAACAAGATGCTTTTCGATTTCTCAGTTATTGAAGGTGTGGAGGGTGTGTTTCATGGGTTTATGTATTAGCTTTCTCTATAAGAAAACATGAATCGAACTGTTTACCAAAGTAAGAAAGAAAGGGAAACATTAGAAGTAAAACAGATTTTATATTCTCAAATAAGTGACGTCTCTAAATTACCTGGGCAAGTTTAAAACTTGGAGAATTTTCTTGATACTTGGCAATGAAGAATTCTCGTAGGCTTGAGATGTGTGGATATCTACTTTTGATAGAATGCAAGGAAGCCTATAAATCACCGATTTTTTTTATCAAAGACAGCAACTAAGCATTTAAATATTTTCAAATAATTGGAAAGTATGAGTGTAGAATTTACTGTATCTGGAATTGTTTCGATAAGAGCTGTGTAAGAAGAAGTACATAAAACTTCATAAGGGCGCAACCAGAGGGGTAGACCAGCTTCTTGAAATATATCTGGCATCAAAAGGTAATTAAGAATCAATTTATTTTGAAACATAAACAGATAAGGGTCTGCATCCTGTAATAATCTGGCATCATAACATAAACTGTGACACTGGAAAAAATGCAAAGCTTCGGAGAGTGTAATAACAAATAGGTATCTACAAAAGAATCTCCCTAGTGACTGGAAATAATTAATGGAAAAAGGTGAGGAATTCCACAGAACCTTCTTTGTTAGTAGTCTTACTAAAAACCACCAACTTTCACCGAGACCGAGAACATACTCAATCTTTACATGGATATATGAATTCTAAACCATGCAATAAAACTTTTAACAGTTATTTAATATAACCAAATAAAGTAGAGTTCACCCCTTCAAAGGATACATCGGATTTGACCTTCATAGTAAATAAATGAATTGTGGAAACAACTACCAGAAGGGTGAAAAGAATTGACCAAAACAAAAGTAATTACAACATAATGGACATTAATGATGGTCAACTTATTAGTTTTGAATATAACGAGGAATGGGAAAGGTCAGCAAGACAAACTACCATAGAAGTGAGAAATAAGTTGAACTGCCAGATGCTCCTGCCTGCAATCATCGCCACTCTTTACAATAACCTGTGTGAAAAATGGAATAATATTATGCTATTATGCACAAAGCTTATCAATATAATAATGCACTCATTTGGAATAAAGCCAACAAGAAAAAAATTAGTCATTGGAACAAAAACCAATCATACTTTCCAGAACCAGAGATAGAATCAAGAGAGACACAAATATGGAGTGTATATCAAAACAAATTGGCTTCTTGTTTGCTAAACCATATAACAGTACCACGCTTGATCCTACAAACCATGCAAACACAATTTGGATATACGTTGACGATATCTATAGCATTCAAATAACTAACGATATATCAATACATTGATAACACTTTCATACTAAATTATAATAGGAGTCTTCAACACTAAAAGTCAGTGACATTTTCCAAAAAGGAAAAAAAAAAGCCTTTCCTCAAAGTTGTTGTAAAGTTTCACTAGTAATAATTCTTTCAGATTGTTATTTCATAGACAAGCATAATAATAATTTGACTGCAATTGCAAGAAATTTCTGCCCACCAGCCCATCCAAGAAAAGCTCATACGAAACATTGATTTCTGACTGGGGTCAACATTTCAAATTAGAACTAAGTAAGCAGCTTCTTTTTTATTTATGCATTATAAAAATGTTAAATTTAAGCATAAGCATTGCCTTGTTTTAATTCATAATTTCACCCACTGACTTTGCAGAACCACTGCATATAGGGCAAATCTTTCATAATAGAAAAGTAAACTTACAGATCGCAAGTCCCAGCCAGGTAAATTTCCATATATTGAAGCCCGTCGTATTCTCTCTTTCTTAACCTCCCAAAGTTCACCGGACAAGGCATCACTAGCTTTTGGAGCATTTCCATAGGCCTGACATGAGATGAATCATCTCATATATAAAACTTACAGATTCCCAAGGTTAAACTAAGTAAACTCCAAGAATTACATCATACCCTTGGTTGAGCATCTGATGAATCTTGACCAGCACCTTTCAAAGGAAGACCAAGAGGTGCTTCCCCTTTCGCTGCTGCAGCCTAACAAGAATTTGAAAAAAAAAAATGAAATGCGGACAGCAAGGTTCAGCTGTAACATGAACAAATGTCGAATAATAGTACAAAAGAGCATGCTGTCACGACTCATTTCACAACCATCACTTATACTAACTGTAACTATACAAAGGAAAAGATATTTTTCTAGACAGAATAGCCTTGAATAATCCACCAATGCAGAATGATAAGGAAAAGTTTTTATTATCTAATAGTGATGTCATTTTCTCTTTGGGCCACTGGTTTTATCATTACTTCAATAGATAGTTTAAGATTAACTCTGATTTATCAATCAAGGCATTTCATTCTAGGGTATTGGTATCCCATTAGTTGACAAATAAGGTTAGTTAATACTATTTTAGCATGATCAGGATTTTATTTTTCAGATTGACTTTCAATAGGTCTCTAATGAGTTATAATCATTAGTTCTTCTTCGATGATATATCAATATATCAGTATTAAGTTGGGTTTAGGAGTCTAATATCGGTTCAGCATCTAGTCTGGTGAAATGCTTAGAGGGATAACTGAAATAAGAGCCACTCTATACAGAAAAGTGTGACAGTGCAAATAAGCTCAAAAAACACATGAAGAAACTTGGCTGACCTCCCTTTACAAGACAAACAGTGAATACGAACTCAAGAAAAATCGAAGAGACAAATCCAGACACATAAAGCTCTTGTGGAGGGGGAAATAATGTGATTATGTGAATAATTGTGTCAAGAGAAGTTAAATTCACTCAAAGGCTCACCTTCACTTCCTCTATTGCCACCATACTTGGTACACGGCGATGTTCCTTCCGACGTCTTGGGGTTTGATCATCAATATCTTCCATTCTAACACCGGGATCAGCTGTCAACACTACACGGACCCACTCCAAATCACTGTCATGTCCTGTTCTTGATACCTCTCTTACACCAGCCCTATAAATTGAAGTATGATGTCGACTGCCATGTACACCATGCACTTCTGTCTTATCTTGATGATTGTGCAATTGTGTTTCCACAGAAAGATTTACAGTAACAAATTTGACTCTAGCCTCAGCTACATGGGACATTGCCTGGTCTATTGCTTCAGCAGTTGATCTGGACATCCTATCACTGCTATTACGATAAGCCTCTTGTGTAGTCCATAATGGATAAGCCCAAGGGGGTGGTTTTTGCAAGAGGGCATCTCCATTTGCTAAAGGAATTCCACCTTTAGAAAGCTTCTGAGAACTAGATGCCTCCTTGAAATTGCTTTTAAAAAATAGCAGGAAGAGAATATGTCAGAAAACATTATTCTTGCTTAAATTTCACTGTGTTTGAAAATCATATCATACCTTGGCATTTCACATTTTAAAACTTCAACACAGATCAAGTAAGGTGCCTTCTCCCTAGAATTTAAGAGAACAGCTTCATCTTCAGGTATATGAAGCACACGGTACATACCCTTTCCCAATGGAAAACAAATTCCTAGAAATATATCACAAGAAAAGTTTACATAAGAGAAAGGAGATAAAATTGTTAACAATATGAAATGCAGTAATTTACTCAGCGTGCAAATAAAGGAAGTATTCTTACAGTAAATAGTGTTTAATAAATTCTGAAGGCTAGATAACTGGGTAAAACAGAGTTGGGCAATTGGCCATCAAAATTCAAAAATTGTTTTAGGGAACTCCTCAAGTTTGAAGAACTGAATCTTCTATTTTTAATCAGATTATGAATTCAAATGGTCCGACAGAAGTCATAAACAGAATCAGTTTTGAACAGATAAGCTTTTTTTGATTCAAAAGTTACGTTATATGATGTAAGACTATAAGAAATGTTTAAGCAATTCAAATATAGACTTACGAAAGTAAGTTTAACTTAAACAGTTTTTAACCTGTTCTATAAAATGTGTAACTGCCCTGAAGAACTAGTAACAGCCAAGAATTGCAACTACATGAAAGGAAAAAGCTATCCAGACATTGATTATCAGAGATGTGAAAAACTAATGCAATGACTAATTTAATGACCTTTCCACCATTCTTGCCAAAAAAATACCTAAAGCTTGACAACCAAACTGTTCCCATAGTTTTATTTTCTACATAAATATTAAAAATCACACATGAGATCTCTCACTCTGCATCACCATAATTACTACTGATTTTCAAACCTCACAAAATAAAATTTTGCTTACACAGCAGATTACACGACAAATATTCAAATTGAGTGTGTCCTAAATGAAAATCGCTCATATAATATACGCAATATGAAGAAGTACCTCCAGAATTTTGAGACTCCTCGATATGCATATTGATCTCTGCAAGCGACTGTGACCAAGGAACAGCAGAAAAATGTGACAAAACATTAGAATGGAAAAGGTCTATGAAATACCTAATCAGCTGACTAAATAAATAAAGAATGTATCAAAGAGAAAATGCAAGAAGAATACCTCACGAAGAGCACTTTTGCGATCCTCAGTAGGAAAAACATCCACTAATCCGAATGATGTCTCACATAATGAGAGCACAAAGTCCAATGACTCATGGTAAGCCCCTTTGCGGAACTGCAACATATTGTTTGGCAGTGGTGGCTTTGCATTTGGTTTTTCAATTTGTTGCTTTGGTGAGCCAGGACGCTGCAACAAAATTAATATGATAATGAATTAATTGATATAATATACATCCAACTGAGGCATGATAGTGCGTGATATACAGAAACTTAACCTTTATCTAATGTTAAACAACCAAAAAAGCAATTCAAAACAAATTTCAGAATGAATTAATAACTACTCTTTAATTCTAACTTATAGTTCATAACTAAAATCAGAGATATCACTTGATCATGCTATCACATGCAAAACATATAATGCTTGAAACCCATCTGTTTCTGATAAAACAGTCATCTGCCTTTGGTTTTTTTTGGGGGGGGGGGAATATTATCTCAATGCATGATTGGTTTAACCTATATCATACTGTAGCACTAGTTTAATAGAGACGCCCTCTATGGAAAAGCATAAGGCGTTGCTAACACTGGAACACTTGTACCAGCTGTTTAAGAGCCAAAAAGGCAATTGGCCACCTCAAACATGAGCCAAGTGATGAGGTTAACAGCAGGAAAGGGGCATAAGCATACACTTGATTATATTGCATGCAACAGATGCTTTTCACCAATAACATAATGTAGACAGTGACATCAGAGTAGTATCATGTCCAGTATGCATCCTCAAATTCTGATGTACACTGCTTTGATAATATTGAGAAAATATACCCAGTATGCAACAAAAACTGGAAAAATACCTCAGATTTTGAAATGTTCATTATTATTTTTTTTTTTTAAATTCCAGCGGTGTAACGTAACGTTAAAAACAAAGCAACCAAAAGGCATCTCAGTATTTAGCAAACCTCTTTGTGCTTCTTCGACCCCAATAACTCTGAATCCTCAACTGAACGGTCACGATCTCTGAACAATTTGCGGAAAAACTTCTCTGTACCAGGACTACTTTCAATTAGACCGCCAGTATTGTTGTTTTCATGGGCTGAACTACTTTTACCATCTTCGGGATGAACACGAAATAGTTTTTTGAACAGAGAAAACTCAAAAAGCTCTTCTTCCTCACCATTGGAAGTACCCTCTTCAATTTTATCATCCGTATCTTTCTTGTCTTCAAATTTATCCTTAAGGAATTTACGGAAAAACCCTTCCTTTTCATCATCGTCGGCATATTTTGCACATTTTTCTTCACAGTGAGTATTATCTCTCTCATTGTTCCTATCATTCCCATCCCTCTTATCTTCAAATTTCTCCCTGAAAAACTTGCGAAAAAATCCTTCTCTTTCTTCATCTTCCACTGTCTTAGTGTTTGTTTTATCCTCAGAATCATTCTTGCTATCACGGAACAATCTCTTGAAAAACCCATCCGAGCTTGATGTTAATTCCTCATCCTCACCTTTACTGTCCCTTAAGAGCCTTCTAAAGAAACCGTCCTTTTCAGAGTCTCCAGCATCACCTCTACTGTCCCTACTGTCCCTTAGGAGCCGTTTAAAGAAGCCCTCCTTTTCAGAGTCGTCTTCATCTCTATCAAACGACTTCCGAAAGAGGAATGTATCTCGAATTTTGGGGCCCAGCTCATCATCACCCTTGCTATCTCTCAGAAGCCTCTTGAAAAATCCATCCTTTTCAGATTCATCATCATCCTTCTCCGCTGACTTCCTAAAAAGCAAAGCATCTCTAACCTTCGGGCCTGGCATGAGTTTCTTAAATATGTTGTTCTCATCAGGAGACATTTGACCACCAATACCATCCTCTTGCAAACTGTTCCCTGGAGATGGTGAGGATGATACAGACTTCTCCGTGGGTGGTGAAGATGTTAGAGAAAACAGACGCTGTTTAGATGACAGTAACTTGTTCAAAACAATGTTCTTGCCTCCAGGGCTTGGAGGTTCAGTATGAGGTCGTATGAGAGGTGGCCACTCACCCATCAATGTAGCAGCCGTCTGGCACTTTTCCTGAATTCTACCAATCCCCTCATTATCGTCAGAGTCCTCAAGCTCCGCTAATAAAAACCACTGCACCTTCAAAGCAATCTTAAGTGACTTTGAGCACACATCTATGACAAATTTATCCAAAGATGGGCTTGGCTTGTGTATCATCATGTAACATATTTGGAACAAATAACTCTCAAGTCCCTGTAAGGGAAGGGTATACATTCGGTTACATAGATAGTCACGTACACCAGAATGATCATGCTTGTACAAGTAGCTAACGGCAATCCATTCGCAGAAGAATGCCGAGTCAAAAAACCTGATGAGCCACCCATTTTCACTAGATTCACTATTCAGGTTGACCCTCGAGGTGATTTCCCGGGGCTCATCAGCGAATCCACGAGTCAGTCCTAAAAACCTCACCATCGTCAATCTACCATCATCAACCCCCAGTCAACTCTCGGGAAATCTAAATAATCCTTGTCTCGCTGCTGCAAGAACCACCTTGATTTTAATTTAATCACCAACTAAAGCTCACCAGTCTTTCAATATAAACTTTATAAATCCCAAAAACCTTCTCTAAAAGGAAAAAACCCTAATCCTCCTACAAATCTATACGACAACTCTGGTCACTTATCTGAATTAAACGTCTACTGTAAAGTCTGAGAACGTATGTATTAAGCAGGAGCCCTTAATAGCAAGCGCGAAATTCCTCTTCACCTCGGCAAATTATATTCCGAATGCAGCACCTATACGATAATTAACAGGGTCCTCTGGAAATTACAAGACAGCTTGAATTCGGGAAATGAAGTGAACACGGAGGAAAGTATGAATCTGATCGTATGCATAAAATAGCGTGTAGATGAATCAAATGTAGAAATGGATCTCCAATTGTCGTAAGCGACGGCGTTTCCTGGAGGTGGCGGATGGTGGCGGTCGTCGTTACTTTGTTAGAGAGAGAAAGACGCCGAAGGTCCAATGCAATGGAGGAAAATTAAGACCCGAAATTTTAAAATGAAAAATAAAAATACCGCTAAGATGCGCTCAACTGTAAGTTGCGCACTTTCTACTGGCGTGGGGCACACTCTATTTCCCTCCAATTCCAAAATAAGTTAAATTTAAGTTGAAGCATCCTTTTAACTTTTAGGCAAAAAAAGAAAAAAAAAACAAAAGAATAAGATGAAGAAGCGCTCTCTAATAGGTAAAAACTAAAAAGAATAAGAAGAATGTTAAAATTTGCATGCATTAGGGAGCTTTTATTTCCCTTCTATTATTTTTCTATTATATCGATCCTTTTGTAGTTAAAGAAGATCCAAGTTAAGCCTCGTATTATGGTTAAACTGAATAGTGTGTGGTTAATCATAATCAAGGAGAAGTAATAGCATATGAAAAACAAGGTAATCAGTATCTAATGTCAATTTAACTTGTGTTCTTATGCTGTAATGATAATTACGATGGGATGAAATGTGTTTTTGGTCCTCGAGCATACATTTTATTCACCTAACCGATGAACTTTTCAAGAGTTATGTGTGATATTTTGTTTAACTTTCAATTATTTATACTTAAAACTTAAAAAAGTACATCAATTAAATTGAAAATATTTGATTAATCATTTGTTAATTCATGACACATATATAAATGGAAATCAACAAATAACAACTTAAAATTCACCACATTAAGAAAGTTTCCATCCGGCACACATAATTTGATAAAAAAAAGATTCAGAGAAATTAATACACATTTACCATAAATTTCTTAATTTTTTTTTAACATTTGTAAATTTCTTAGATAACTGTTATATAAAAAGATGAGCGGCCGTAGGTGATTTTATTGACATATTGTCATATACATGCCTCTAGCTATGAATAATTATTCAGTTCAAACTGTTTCGTACATGAGAAGTGTTAAGCAAGAATTGTTGTGATTTTCTCTCATAATAGTAGTTATTGGCCGCAGCAGCGCTAGCATCTGCCGAGAAAATCATCACACCGTTAACTGCAAACCCATTTCGTTCCAACAGGCTTAAGATCTCAAAGAACGTGTCTCCCTGAATTCCCCTTCCGTTCACTTCATAGCTTGGAAGTAATTTGTTTCTATCAAACTGTGAAGCTCGAATCTTAAAATCCTCCAAGTAACGCAGAGGAGTCAGAACTTTGTCAGTATAGAATTGGTGATTCACATAATCGATAACATTGTTGTAATATTTGAACAGTTCAATATAAGGCTCAGCGGTGAGGTGGTAAGGAGCAATGGTGGCAATGGAAATAACACTCTGATTCTTCAAGAGGGTGATGAGTTCGCCGATGCAAAAAGCGAAAGCAGTGAAATTATGTCGTTTTGGAAAATTCTCGTAGTCAATGTCAATGCCATCAAGATGGTAAGTCTTTGCCAGGGATTTTAAGGATGAGAAAGCATTTGAAATCCAGAGATGAGGATCTGTTGGATCATACCAACGTATGACTCTGTCTCGTAGACTCCAACCAGTGAGGCTGGCCAATACCTTAACATCGGCGTGTCGAGCTTTAATGGCTGCAACAGAATCTGGGGTCAACGTTTCTGCCCAATACGGTAAAAATTTGCCATTCTGGGCATGCCCAGAAGAATCAGCATCAATTGCAAAACAAAGGATGAAGTAGAAATCAATCCCTTCCTGAACAGGGATAGGATCGAACGTTACAGGTGCACCAGTTGCTCCTATGTACTCCATCATTACCTTCCCATCTGAAACATTAATTAAGGATCGATTAGAACATGAAAATTCATATACTTAAAAGGACAATGAAAAGACGAGCGAACCAGAAGATTGTTGGAAGAGGAGTGAAATTGCGAGTGTAACGAAGAGGAATAGGGGATGATGCTGGCACTGGGTCATCTTTGGGATGCTCAAATGAAGGTTGTCCAGGACGGGAGATGTTGGTTTAAATATTCGACTCATCTGCCTACTTCTTCGATTGATCATTTGAGACTGTTTCTTCAGTTTTAGAGCAACGATGTTGACAAGATTTTGAGGTGAATGTTACAAGAAAAGAAGTCTCTATCTTTGTACCACTGCTGTAAAAATGAAATAATTTGTTTAATGCCAATCTCAGTTTCTTGGGGTTGGTCATAAACAAAGCTCTTCGGATGTCCAATAATATTTGGCAGCTTGCACCTGAACAACTGAAATCGAATGTTTTAGGCGGCAGCTCGTACTATACACAAACGACTCTCTCATTGGAAGCATTGTCCTCTATCAATTTCGACTTTGCTAAATCGTACGTGCCAGGGAAATACTATAAATTAAACAACTGAACTGATCTTCAAGTTGTTCTTCCAAGACTGAAACTCAAATCGGGTCCTAGATCAACTTTGGGGCTGGCTTTACAGGAGAATCTTTGGGAACCCCTGAACCACCATGGGTCTTCTTTTCTTTTTTGGCCCCTTGGAGAGGGGTCCGTTTTCAGCGTAGTTCCCAATATTCATTGCTCATGAGGGAAGACACAGCAGACCAAGATTCGAATATTTTACTAGAGAGAGACGTCTCTACATCTAATACTAACAGTGTCTTGTGCGTTTAACTGAATTGCTTTGGTTATAAAAAAAATCTTTGCTTAGCAGGAAAATGCTCTACGCAGGAAAGGATTCAAAAAACGCAAGGACCAGAAAATATTCACATTACTGCCTTAATGAGTTAGTATTACTTCGTATTTAATATAAAAGTGATTTAACCTTCTTTTTTTTTTTACAAAGATTAATTAATGAAGTTAAATACATAATCTAAAAACATTTATTTATGTGTATTATTTGATTATATATTAGTTTATAAGTCAGGTAAATTAGTTTAAATGAAAATTATAATTATAAATATTTTAAAATAATGTATTTAGCTTCCTTAATTTTTTTTAAAAAAATTAATTGATTCTTATTTTAATGACCAATATATTGTTAACCAACAAATTAAGTCTAATGTAAGATGTTAATTACTCACAATATGAGATATAAGTACTCATTAAAATGATGAGCTCCTAACCTATTAGGTTCGAACCATTTAGATTTGATTTTTTTATTTTACGAAGAAAACTTATGTTAATAAGTATAAGATCTAAAATAAAATTAATTTCTTAGTTACCATATTTTTAATAATGATTTTGTTATTAAAAATTGCTATTTAAAAAAAAATTAGATATGGACCTTTTAAAATCAAATTTAGATTGTTAAAATTTAATGGGTTGGAAGAGCTCATAATTTTAATAGCTATCCTAATTAGATCCCACAATATGATAAATTAATATTTAAATTTCCTCCACAAAATCTGTTCCTATTTGGTGTTGGACCATACTTTGATGATAACTGCTCTCGGTAGAAGGATGTTTAACCAACAATTACCAGAAAACATTAACATAATGATTCTTCTCGCATTTGATATATTTACACACATTATATATAAATTTCTGTTTTCTCTCAATAATTAATTTTCTTGGGTAATATGTATTTTTTTTAAAAAATGAAATGCATGCAAAAAATGCAAATAATCCCTCGCAACCCCGGGAAAATGAGAATTTTTTTGACTAAGAGTATATGTACATATTTACAAACTTTGAAATATATGTTACCGCGGAATATCATGCAAATTATTACAAATTACCGCGGAATATAATGGGCGGTTTTTGGTATTGAGCCTTAAATAAATAACAGAAAATGTCTTGCTGTTCATGGTTCGTCGCTAATCCTCTCCTCCCATCGGCCATCGGGCCAATTTCCGAACCGCACCAGAGCGGTCATTCCCATGCTGCCTCTACGTGCATATTTGTATGCTAAGAATAGGGGAATATGCAAAGTAGAAAAAACTGATGCTAGAGATCTATAGTTAAGATGGCGAATAGAGGCTCCTACAACTCTGCCAACCATGCGGGGGCTAGAATTCGGGCAAGAACAGTACCTATTGGCATTTTCCTGATATACGCCGTTTTCTTCCTTCTTCTATCCATCTCTGTATTCCTGTATCACCTCAGGAGTATCAGCGAAGTACATCCTTTGCTTTCTGTTGAATCTCGATCTGGGCAAGTATGTCATTCACATCTTTCTTTCTTTCTTTCTTGGGTGTCGCTTGAAAACTTCCTTTTTTATTTTTTATTTTTTGGATGTACGGAAGGAATTTCTTCGTTGCTGTATTGATCTGCTCATTTTTTCCCTTCAAATATCATCTGCTACTTTCTGTTGATTTTGGTGTTGTGTTTATAACATGTGGTGGTGTTCGAGCTTCATTGGAAACTCAAGCGGGATTTAATGAATTGGAGATGTGCGATCTTTTCGTAAGGCACATTATGTACAGGAAAAGAATTTTGCTTGAGCGGGCCTAAGTTCTTGGTTTTTGATTGTCAACCAGTAGTTGACTTGTTTGATGACTGTTGCTAATCATGACTCGTGTGATGAAAAATTCTACTCCATGAGGACATTGCCGATTTACAGATGTGACCTTCTGGGCAATTCCAACCCTTAAAAAGTTACTGAAGTTATAGGAACATTTTCTAGTTAGTTAATGAAGTTATAGGAACGCTTTTATTTTCTAATCTGATTAAAGTATAGTTGTATGGAACTACTGAGTCACTTGGAAAACATTTTTTGGGATAAAATGCTTACTCAGCAATTTTAGATTTATGTATTGAAGGGTAAGGATTTTGTAGGTTGTGAGATTGCTATAAGATACTGGAAGATTTGCTCGTTAACTCTTGATAACTTTTGCGGTCATTTCATTTTTGTTACAAGTACAGGTACCAACGCTACAGGTGCATGATGACCAGCTGTGGGATCCTCCTTTTAGTCACGGACTGCATCCGTGTGTCAAGCCAACAGCTAAATATAAAGGTTTTAGATGCCATAACATCTATGTAATAACATCTGCATTATTATTTCTTGTTTCTCTGGCGTGCTCTCCCTTTTCTTTTCTGGCTAGTCTTATGAATTAAGTTTTCTTTTCTTCCTCTTTAAATACGGAGTTTTCTCTTTCTCATTAACCTGAGCATACCTATGCTATTATAGTTTTGTCCATGTTAACTTTCTTACTCCCCCTTTAATCTACTCCATTGTGTCAGGGGCCCGAGGTTTTGATCATTATCTAACTGTCAAAAGTAACGGGGGACTAAATCAAATGCGAACAGGTGTAAGTTGCCTTCTCTCCTGCAATGTCTTCTAACTTTCATATCGAAGCTAAATTAATATTCTTATGCCCTATAATTTTGTGTGTGATGGATGATTCAAGTGATGATTTGTACATAAATATTGTTGAAGATTTACTAATATCTTTTTTGTCCCCAATTCATCTTAGGGGTACTTCTTTTGTTACCAATAATGAAATTTTCCAGATGGGTTTTGGCTGACATTGATGATGTCTTTCTTTGGGCTAAAAAGCACCCAAGTCTAAAGCTGAACTACTGTCCTGCATCATATTTTTTATTTATTTTTTACTTAAGCAGCGAATCTTTTTCCTATAGATAGCAGACATGGTGGCTGTGGCACATGTGATGAATGCAACTCTAGTCGTCCCACAACTGGATAGACGGTCATTCTGGCAAGATTCTAGGTACTTCTGGGCATGCATCTATTAAATTTCAATGTCATGTGATGTCAACTCCATAGATGCTCATTTTCTCCTCTCCTAGTAGATTCATTTTTAATTTGAGTTTGTGCACAGTGTATTTTCAGATATATTTGATGAACTTCATTTCATAGAATCCCTGAAAGGAGATGTTAGAATTGTCAAGGAACTTCCCAAGAACTTGGAAACTGTGCCTCGGGCCAGGAAACACTTCACATTGTGGTCTGGTGTGGCTTACTATGAAGAGATGAAAAGGTTATGGAATGACTATCAGGTACTGAAACGTTCATGGATAAAGCAGATGGAAAATTGGAAGATACTGATAAATTATTGAGCCAGAGAATCAGTTACGCCTCTTTGCTATAGAATGAAAATTGGATAATCACAAAATAAACCAATTTCTCTGGGCTAAGGTCGATGACACCATGAAGAAACACTGAATATGCTGAAAGTAACACACATGGATCAAATAAACAAAGACTACTGAACCTAACTTTCAAGAGGTCAGGCCCTCTTCTCACAAAAGCTAGCAGTTTCCATACCCACACTACTGGCCCAGACCCCTAAAAAATACTCCCTGCCCCAATCACTCTCTCTTCAGAAAAAAGACAATGAAGTGCCCTCAGCTTGCCCTTCCATGCTGTCCTGGGTCTGGAGGCTTTAGTGGGCTTCTTCCTCGTATATACGCTATTGTTAGATAATAGAATATATATTAGTATGTACCCTCTTATTGGAAAATAATATGGTATCAAATAAATCATCAGTTTAATCAAACAAAAAGAGTCCATGTTAGACAATGAGGATTATTGGATTTGTTTTATGCATGCAGTGTCAGTGCAGTTACTTATATCTACGCATGCAAAACTTAATGGAAGATATTTACCGTTATGTTCATGTTCAGCGGGTAATTGGGTGTTTCATTTCATGTCATTGTACCTGGATCTTTATAATTTATTTCATGCCAATGGAGTGTGGACCCATTTCATGGTATAGCTGTCTGGATAAGGGATTGAATCAATACTGCAGGTGATACATGTTGCGAAATCAGATTCTCGACTTGCAAACAATGATCTTCCTCATGACATCCAGAGGTTGAGATGCCGTGCACTTTATCAAGCACTTCGATTTTCTCCCCCAATTGAGACTTTAGGAAAGGTTTGATTTTCTTTTTTTCCCTCTTTTATGGGGCGCAGTTTCTAGCATCTTAAACATATAATCTCAACATCGCAATGGGATTTAGTGACTAATTTAAAGTTGTTGGATATTGGTTATTAAATAGGTTATAATTATATATGCAATTATTCAAACATTTGAAATGATGAACAACTGCTAGATTGAAGCCTTGGGTTCAAAACTTCCATAATTTTCCATTACACTATGCTAGAAATTGAGGCATACCATCCCAGGATTACCATACCCTTCAGTGTTAATGCATTTAAGAGGTCTACATGGGGCTTCCTGGTAAATTAGGTTCTGAGCATGCATGACGGTGAAAAAACAGAGATTGGTGGAGCGGCTGCGATCACGTGGGGGAAGATATATTGCTCTCCATCTGAGATATGAGAAAGATATGTTGTCTTTTACTGGTTGCACTTATGGTCTGACAGATGCAGAATCTGAAGAGCTGAGAATAATGAGGTGAGAATAGTAATATATGCCTACTCTATATGAGACATGTTTAATTCCAGAAGTTACACTTTCAATCATTCAACGGATTTTTGTTTTCATATTCATTGGGATTTTTTATAGAGAGAGAACAAATCATTGGAAGGTGAAAAAGATAAATGCAACAGAACAGAGAACTGGAGGATTTTGTCCACTGACTCCAAAGGAGGTTGGGATTTTTCTTCAAGCTCTTGGTTTTCCAACATCAACGCAGATATACATTGCAGCTGGGGAGATCTATGGTGGTAATATTCATCTTGCAGAGCTCTCAGCCCGCTTTCCTGATCTGATTTTTAAGGTCTGTGAATAGTCTCGTGTATGTTAATAGATAGTTGAATGGCCAATAATCTGCTGGTGAGGTGTATTGGTGACCTAACTACTTAGATTGGACAACGATCACAGGAATCTCTTGCAACCCCTGAGGAATTGAAAGAATTCAGCCATCATGCATCTCAGAGTGCAGCACTGGATTACATAATCTCTGTGGAAAGTGATGTGTTTGTTCCATCACATTCAGGAAATATGGCAAGAGCTGTTGAGGGACACCGTAGGTTCTTAGGTCACCGCAAGACAATCAATCCAGATAGGTATTGTTTCAATAAATTATTATTTTAAATAAGTTGATAATCAGCTCTCTTGGCACTGTTGGTAAATTTATATATTCAAGCTCCTCTAGGCCTTTCTAGTCTTGTTTTTATTTCCTTTCTTTTAATCATCATCATTCTCATTCCATGCCTGTTAATTCACGCTCTGCTATTCTATTTCCTATAACTTGCTCAACCATTTCTGTTTTCTCTAGCTTCTTCTGATACAATTGGTTATGTGTTGCCTGCTGCACCCTGCCAGAGGGGCTGCAATGTAAATGGGACCACTCTTGAAAAGTTTACACACCTACTATCACATTTAGGATTTTATTGAGTTCGTGAGTAAATATTACTGGAGTTTCTGATGAGCTCAACGATTCAAGAGAAAATGCTTACATGATTTGGAGGCTTGATTCTTCTTTGTCAATTTTTCACGCTATTATCCACTTAATTTTCAGGAAAGGGCTTGTTGAAATTTTTGATAAGCTGGAAACTGGAGGGCTAGGGGAAGGACCGTCACTTTCTAATCTGGTGCAGCGGATGCACAAGAGCAGGTAACGGCCAAAAAGAGGGGGGAACCATGAAGATATTAGAGTTTGCGCTTATGTTAAAGTTTTTTCCATAGATCCGCATGCCCCCCCCCCCCCCCCCC
>QFDD01000592.1:0-30345 GCA_006871305.1 Vachellia collinsii
GTGAACCAAATATTTCGGCTTTTGAAAGACCAAGAATGATTGACTTAGAGTTGATGATGAGTCAAACTACAAACTTGGGGTTGTAGTCGATTCCTCAAATCTGAGTCTGAAATAAATCTGTTTGAAGATTCAAGAATATCTGTTTGAAATGTTAAGGAGCTTGTTGCACATGCTATGTATTAAGAATGATTCGCATATTGCCAGTTCAGACCAACATGTTCTTCTTCACTGGCTTTCGAATTCTGTCTGCCTCAATGGAGGCATTAGCTAGATTCATTCCTTTATATTAAATGAACCTTCTCTCTGTCTATTTGCTTTTTTATCATTGATTTAATTTACAATGAAGAATGATACAAATCGGCGACTCCCTCTGTAGATGAAGTATCAATGTTAATGATAGAGCCGTTAGTCTTTCTTATAACATGCATATATATCATGTAACAATGTTTGAAATATTGACATTTATTTTAATAACAATTCAAATTTTGATTTATCACATTATAAACAATTAATCTTTTTTACTAGATTCAAACCGTTTGTATTAATCTTTCAATTTTAGTGGGTTATTATGTTATGTTTTATTCACAACTGAATTGACTCTACAGGGAAATTCCAACTTTAATCTTATCCAAGGTGCACAAAATAGAATAAAATGTAGAATAATTTTGAAAATTTGAAAAAACAATCTTCGTATTACTATTTTTTCTTAAAAAAACAAAGACCCCGTATCATTGCTAACATAACCCCATTGGGCATGGTATTGATAAGCTACTGGAATTTTTTTCCTCCATTTCTTTTGATATCAGCTCACTGCGCTTTTCGCACTTCTTGTACTCTGTTTTTCCTCATTCTTTCACAAATGCTGTATCGTAAACTCTTTTTAACTTTAACATAAAATTGTCTTTTATTAAAAAAATTAAAGATAAAAAAATATTCACATGGTTATTACAAAGCTACAATAACATAATAGACACAACAAAACCAAGCAACGAAGAAATGAAGCAATACATAATGAGACCTCCTAATGTCGAAAATTCATTTCCATCAGATACTACAATGATAATTATATCATGGTCTACGTTTGAAGCTTGCGGATGGGGGGAAGTCCCGTTAGCAAAATTATCCCCAATTATAACCGACAATATGAGTGAGAATTTTATCAAAAAATTATGGCAAAAGAACACTAAAATGAAATCAAAATTCAACGGCGATTAAGCCGATCTCTCTTTGTTTCTTTCTTTGTGGCTAAGCCTCGATTGCTGACGGCGATTACGTCGATCTCTCCTTTTTGTTTCTTTCTTTTTATTTGCGAATAAGCCTTTATCTCTAACTAAACAATAAAAATTCCAATGGGGGCTTGATTCTGTTATGGGTGGTTGACCAAATGGATGAGAAGCTACGTATTCCTGAACATTCTCAGCCAAAGCCAATCCTTCAAGATAAACACGAAGATCACCTCCAGGTCCTGCAAAAACAGAAATGGAATAGGGCTGGATATGTTTGAAAATCCAGAGAAACGAGAATGGAAGGAATCCCAAGACTAACAGAAGGGGAGAGCAGGGAAGAAGAGTGTTCAAGTAACTATTTTTCTTCCTTGTGTCCCAGGAAAACTAGCTGTTCCAAGATCCTTCAAACCGGAGAAACTTGATACTTCATCCAATCTTTAATGTAAGAGTTAGATAACTGATTTGTAAATATTAAGAAAATTATTTTAACTAGTTATTTGTAATGAATGAGTGTTAGTTTATCTAACATACTCTTTTTTAATCATATGCATGATAACCACCTTTTGATGGAAACTCCCTTACTATGTGCAATCAATAGGGATGTTTTGGAAAAAATATAAATTTGAAAGATAAAGTGGATTGAGGTTTTATATTATGACCAACATAAACTTCTTGTCTTGATCTTGTGTTTATGACGGAGGTAGTAATATAAAAGAGAAGACTTGGGAAGAGTTTCAAAAGTTAGGTCAACGAATCCCTAAAAAGCAATCAACAGAAAAGATCATCCAAGCTTAGGAATTGTCGGTCACAATGGTTGGCAGGGAACAATACAATATGATCCCGGGATGACAATCAGTAAGACAACACAAACAATCTTAACCGCATATCAATGATGCTTAAAGCATTTAATATTCAGAAAGACTGTGAATACTCATGGACATAAGTTAATAATTTGAAGCGGGGGAGGATTAAAGAGGTATGTCTCACCTAATGATGTGTCATTGGTGTCGCTGTACCGGTAAGAATAAGGAAATATTGCCGTGTGCATCTGAATATAATTTGCATAAGTAGAAAGAAACACATTTGCAGAAAAAAGATACGATTCAAAAAAATTTAAGTCTTATTTCACCGAAAGAAATCAAAGAGCAGCTTACTGGATTCCGTATCGCTTTGTAAGGGGAGTCATCCAACAGCAAAGTGTTTGTCTCGTTGAACTCTCCCTTCTCCCACGGAAGATCAGGTCTACACTTTTCCCACAACTTTCCAAGTTCCTTCAACACAAGGGGCTTCTGCTTGTCCTCGATGGTCTGGAATTCTGTCTTAGTACAGTGTCTTTGATCCTACAAAAGCCAACCATGGTATAATACATTATAGTAGCAAAGATATGAGAAAAATCAAATATGTAAAAATCAATCAAAAAAGCATCCAGACATTCATATAAATGCGAACAAACAAATAAAAGAAATGCACAATAGAGCTGACAGCAAATCAAGAGACTTGTCCTGCCTTTTCCTTTGGGTCAAGGTCTGAAGCAATGATTGATGTTTTATATTCTTCTAATACGCTCCTGATTATAGCTAAGCAAATCGATTTTCATTTAATAGAAAAATACTTTTTTTCACAAAACCAATGGGAACAAATCATCAAACTGCAAAAGAAAAAAATGCCCATTATTAAGTTCAGTTGACAACATTTGACAGAACATCAATTACAATAACATGAGATTCAGATGCATCCTAGGAATATATTGAGTAAACTTTTCTACAATTTGATTAACTGATCAATTTGACCATAAATCTGCTGCTGGAAACTAGAGAATATTTTACCCAGGCAAAAAGCAGTTTGAATGCTGAAAACCCCACAAGAAGTTGGATTGCAGCACCAACGTTTTGCCTGCAAGCAATAACATGCAAGTGTCAAGGCAAAGCATGTACCAACTTATAAAGTGAACAATAATGCTGAAATTCTAACCATAAGTGAAAAACTGCCAGGTGCAAGTTAACCAGAGAAGAGAGAAGTGATGGAAAAGATATGAAAGCACTGAAATCTACAACCTGCAAGTGCAATGCTCACTTTTATTTATAGACTGCGAGTGGAATGGCAAGTGAGATAGACATTCTCTGACTACTTGAAACTACACAACAATTCGTTTGTTTGCAAACAAATCCGCTTCCAAGTTCCAACTAATACAAGCCACAGGCTCACATGCATCGTTGCCACTTAAAATTACACAGAATAAACAGATAAAATTAAAAGCAAGAAGATAATTGATAAATACCGTTTTCTTGATGACCAAACACCGACGTGAAATTTGTTGAAACAGAACTGCAGAAAATCATCACAAAAAGGCCTCTTGAAAACTGCAGAAAGTAAAAAATACAACAATCAATCACATGAAGATGCAGATTGACATGAAGGCCAAAGATGTGAGGAGACTCGATATTTGATGATTATGACCTGCTTTGTTCTGTATCATTCGGTTTGGTTTATATCCCTTAGGAACACCAAGGACAAAGTCAGCAAGCAAACCATTAAGATCAAGTACAAGAAGCTTCTTTCTTGGGTAGTTTGATATGGCTCTACCAAGTGAAAAATGTGATATCTTAGAACAATCGTGCTCGCTGATTAAGGTCAAGTGAGAAATGTCACCTGCAGAAGACATGCACAACTTGTGACACCAAAAAAATCCAACTTTCCACTATTTTTTTTTGTCATCAAATTAAACTTCAGAAATATCTAGAACAGACACTTCAGTCACAAATCATTGCTCACAACTCTTCTCTGTAACATTATTTCCTCTACCAAAGCTCAAGGATTTAAGAAAACTTGATAATCGGAAACTTTTGTTTTCAGAAATTCTCGTGCAAACTATCAATTATTCACCATAAATGCATTTGAATTATCCCTATCATCATCCTCCATAGTTGGTTCCAGGCTATAATGAACAAGGGCCGAGTGAGTACTATACTACCAAGATAGGTATTGACTCTTGCACCTTTGCACAGGGATCCAAAATTTCTATGACGCAATAACCTACAATCTATAGTATTAGAGTTGAAACTGCTATAATTCATGGCCTACACTGTATTCAATTTTACAAAATCTTCCCTAAAATACCTGGAATTAGCTACAATTGGGCCAGGGTTGCTATTTTTCATCTCAAGGTTATGCTACTCATCACTGGTTACTGATCCCTTGTCAAGCATACATTGTTCCTTTCCTTCATTTACTTCCAAAGGTTGTCTCATTACCATCTCAGTGGATAAGGAAACGAGAAGGTTGAGGTAAACAAAGCAGAAGTTTCAGTTGAAATAGTACCTTTTGAAACACCAGAAAGATTGACATTGCTTTGTAAAGAATCATTTCTTGGCTTCTTCCTCCTCCTCCCTTTATTTTTCTTTCTTGAGCTCACTTCCACACTTGTCATAGCTAGAGATCCAACTGTAGCCTTTTCAACCATATTCAGATCCTTTCCTTGGTTTTCTTCCTGACATTGAATCATTACTACGCCCAGAGCTGGATAGCGTGAAGGCATATCCAAAGCTAGTGTACAAGTTTCATGTGCAAATGCATCTTTTGGAACTTCAAAATGATTAATATCACATTCAACATTGTTACATCTAGTCTTTCCCCTCTTCCTCTTTTTATTTTTCTTTCTTGAACTTACTTCTACATAGGCCATGACTGTAGACCCATCTGTGGCTTTTCCAATCATATTTTGTGCCACTTCTTCTTTTGGTTCCTGAGACAGTCTCATTACTGGACCCAGGGGGTATTGACTTGAACGTGGAGGAGGCAGATCCAAAGTAGGTGCAGAAGTTTCCAGTGATGAGTTATCTTTTGGAACACCAAAAGGATTAACATCGGTTTCAATGTGATTATGTGTTGCCTTCTTCCTCATCCTCTTCCTCTTTTTTTTCTTACTTGAATTTACATCTAGATTCATCATGGCTAGATTCCCATCTGTGACATATTGAAGCATATGATTCTCCTTTCCTTCATTTTCAGCCAGAAATTGCCTCATTAATGGATCCACAGAGTATTGAAACGGATGTGTTGGAGGCATAACCATAGCAGCTGTAGAAGTTTCAATTGATAAGGTGTCTTTTGGAACAGCAAAAAGATTATTATTGCTTTCACTAGCATCATGCCCTTTCCCTCGCCTCTTCTTCCGTTTTCTTTTGTTTCTTGAGCATACTTCTACACTTGTCATGATCTGAGATTTATCTGAGGCATTTTCAAGCACATTCTTCTCATTTAATTCATTAACACCCAGAGATTGCCTCATCACAGAATTCAGGGAGTGTTCATCTATATGTGTTGGAGGCACAACCAAAGCAGCCGTAGAGTATTCAGTTGAAAAGGCATCTTCTGGTACAGCAGAGAGATTATGATTGCTTTCAATAGCATCACGTCCTTTCACTTTCCTCTTCTTTTTTCTTTTTTTCTTTGTCAAGCTTAATTCAGCACCCATCATAATCTGAGATTTATCAGATGAACTTTCAATCATGTTCTTCTCTTTTGATGCACTTTCAATATCAGCTTGCATCATTACAGAATCTAGAGAGCGTTCATCTGGATGTGTTGGAAGCACAGCCAAAGCAGCGGTAGAGGTTTCAGTTAAAAAGGTGCCTTTTGGTACCGCAGAAAGATTATGATTGCTTTCAATAGCATCATGTCCGTTCTCCCGCCTCTTCTTTCTTCTTTTTTTCTTTCTAAAGCCTACTTCTGTCATGATCTGAGATTTATCTGAGGAATTTTCCATCATGTCCTTCTCTTTTGATGCATTTTCAACCTGAGATTGCCTCATTACAGAAGCCAGAGAGTGTTCATCTGGATGTGTTGGTGGCAGACCCATGGTACCTGCAGAGGTTTCAGTTGACAAGGCGCCTTTTGGTAGAGCAGAAAGATTATCATTGCTTACTACTGAACTTGTCATGGTCAGAGACCAAAGTCTGACATGTTCAATATAAAACTAATCAATATCTTCGGGAGAACGGTATTTGAGAAGTCATAACACGTATTATATCATAAATGAAAAGAGAAACAAAACGCGCGCACACGCACACACACACACTCTCTCTCTCTCTCTCTCTCTCTCTCACGCACACACACACACACACGAAAAGATCATTCTTTCGTGATGTTTAAATAATAAATTGATCCCGTTTTGTTTCATCCCTTCTCCTTAACAGAAAGTGACATCCTTCAGAACCAAAGCTATTAAATGCCTCCAATCACTGCCAAGGGGAAGTTTAATTAGCATGAAAAAGAGAGTTGCAGCAAACACTTGCTTCTCTTTTCCTTCGATTAAAAAACCAGAAGATAACGGAGAGCATTTTCGATTCCACAAGATACATATCAATTTTACCAGCAAACTAACGGAGTTTAACAAGACCGGCACAAACAGAGACAGAAAATAGGTACCAGAGAAAATCCACTCGATATTTCCAACGCTTTTACTGAAGGAATCAAAGGAAATAAACAGAACGGAAATACATTTGTATATTTGCTCCCTAAGGGAAGAACAAATAACCTCACGTCATCTTCAAAAAATAACCAAGTGGACCTGCGTCAAGAGGAAGAGAAAGCCGAATGACAGGGAAAGTACCTGTGACCGTGAAAGGGAGGGAAAGCAGCGGAAGGAGGGCGGTGGAACGCACGGTTATTAGGGTATGTCGTTTCGCCCGAAACAAATTTAAACATCTTTTTTATTTTTTTCCGCCCGAAAAACATATCAATCAACTTATAAATTTATTTGAGTTAAAGTATATATTTAGTCTCTTAAATTTGTATAAAATTTTATTTTTATCCCTTAAATTTAAAAAGTGCACTTTTAGTAGAGGTTGATATTAGATGGCAAACGACTGTTTTTATTTTTGTCTCCCTAGGGTAATATTGCTACTGTTTTGAAACTTCTGGAGTTTAATTAAACCCCAAAAAACTTCCAAGGCAGAATTGGTCCATAGGCGATATTTTTAAGACAAAATTGGTGTTTAACCCATTATTTATTGGCTTTGCTTTGATGTGTTATAATGAATATTAAATAAAAATAAAATTAAAATATTGTTAAATTTTAAGGTAGAATTAAAAGTTTTTATTGGCCCATGTGAAACATTCTAGGAGTAACTTATAAATATGATAAAAGAACTACTGTTGATTTCGTATACATGACCAGGTTTATGAGCTAGGAGAAGGATCTTATTCTTGCGTAAAAATGATTGATATATGGTCAGTGGGCGTGGTGGGCAAAAACAAGTACTAAGTCTAGCCTTTATTTGTGAGTGGTTCTTATGCGTTGGGGTAAAACCTTGTCCATATCTCATTGTCTGGTTAGCCTACTTAGCCAGTTTTGCAGACTGCTTCTACACGTTCCTCTTCCATTTGTCGGCGAGTGTTACATCTATTTGGATAATGATTTATGTTGGGTCACTAAAGTTTAAGGTAGCAACTACTACTTAAAGCAGATATAGGGCATTAATTAAAAAAAGCATATAATATTGAAGTTGCAACAAAGATGATCTGAATATGATATATGCTAAAGCTTACTAGGCGTAGTTCTACTTGATTTAACTTTGGAAACTTGGCATTCACTGTATGTCCAAACTTTTGCCCATGACTTGTCTTCATGGCATAAAAAATGTCATCATGTTCACATTAAATTCTAGTGATCCTAAATTGTTTATGGTATAGATGCATACTTCTCATCGACTTTTGGTGATAGAGCTTTAATTGCAATGTAGAGTAGTTTATGGCTCATTTAATACGATGGAATTAAGTACATGAAAATGGAAATAGAATCAAATTCCATGCTCTAAATCTATTTGGTACACTTATATGATTACCCAATTAATTTATATGTGAAAGCCAATTCCATCAATGCCTTCCACCAAAATTGATGGAATTGACTTCCATCATATAATCGATGGAATTGTGAAAAATTCCCAATGCATTGATTCTAAAAGGAAGTTAATTTTTTTATTACTCATTAGGTCTTTAATGTAAAACCTAATTAAAGAATTAATATCAGTCTTAAATATAAAACTTCTTTCACATATTTATCAATTTTTTAAATTAGCCATGTTGATATCTCTTGACAACAATCAATTTAATTTTTTTATAACTCTTCAATCCTTAACGTATGATCTAATTGACGGGTTTATATTAATCCTAAACGTAAAACTCCTTTCACATATTTATCAATTTTTGTAAATTAGCAATGTTGAGATCGCTCAACAATAATCAAGTAGATGAAGGAGAAGAAATTGAGGAAGATTATTAGAAAGCCTTAAAAAAGGCATATCATATTAAATAATTTAACTAACTTCCTTGAACTAATCAAATTACCTAATTAGATCTTAAAATAAGAATCGATGAGTATAATTTAATAATTTAGTTAGACAATCATTTTTTTGATGTTAGCATTTATCTAAATACTTATAATTTTGAAAAGTAAATCACATTCTCATCCAGCATTTCAAGTCTTTGTGTTGGCTAAAGACAACTAAATCACGTTCTCATCCAGCATTTCAAGTGTGTTGGCTAAAGACTAACTGTCTTTAGCAGCCTTACTCCAGGTGCTCCTCCTGGCACCAGCCTTACCGTCTACTCTCTGCTATGTGCCGGCAACATCTTCAATATGTTTGAGATAGCCATCAACAAGCATTTAATTAGCGCCTAGCTCATTAACCCAGCTTATTGACATTTATTCCTAGGCTCTCACTTTAATTGCATTGTACATTTATTTCCATTTATTTAACTGCCACTTTTGTCTCTGTACATTCCATTGCCGAGAACTTATGATCAATCAAAATCCTGAGCTGAGTACTACCAGTATTAGTCGTAGTTACTTGAAATCGGCTACATTTTAATTGCATTATGAACTGGTTATAATTCGCATGCCTCTGGCACAAGCACTACTACTTCATGCCATCAACTCACAAACAAGAGCCAACAAAACTACATCAAATATAGCTGGATAATTCGCCATCACCAGATCTAAAGGAGGTGGCATGGAAATGAGTTTGAAGGATGAATGGGTTCTGGGGGTGAAGGTAGGTAAAGGAGGTGGAGGTGCAGAAGGAGAGGGTAATCTTGTCATCTTCACCATAGTAATTACTATTCATAAGGGGGCCTATGAGAGAAGATTAGCATGTAACGTGCAATCCAGATTACCATGCTCAGGGGGAATAAAAGCCAACCAAACTTAGCATAAACTGGTAAACTTTACCTTGCAAGGCACGGAGGGAGGTTAGCTAGAGCCTAAAAAGCAAGACAGAAGACGGGGCATGAAAACCTAAACATATAGCATCAATAATTCAATGTATAGTGATAAACAAATGAAAACTGAGGTTTGCACAGCTGTGGAAGTAGATTAGAATCTTCCTTTACGAATTCGGGCCCAAGCAATGGCTGCAACGGCAGCACCCCCTAAATGTGCAGATCCTGATATACGACTGTCTCCCTATAATGTGGAAGCAAACAATGAGGTTTTAATGTTCTGACACGAAATAGACGGTGAAATCTAGAATTTAAAATCCTGACGGATGAAGGGAAGGAAAGGAATAGTTGACAAAGACATTTCCATTTATTTATAACTTAATTATTCTTTCTATCAAGGAGTACAAGTATCATTTCTCATCTACAAAATCACCTTTTCCCATATCCATTTTCATTTGTTATGTTCCATTTTGGGTATCAAATGAGGTCAGGCATCATTACGATCTTAATAAGCAAAGCAAAGAGATGGGCATGGCACAGACTAGTGATTTACACAGCAATTTTCACGACATTGATTAGACCTATCAAAAGGCATGTGTTTGGATCATGGTCTAGAGAGTCTGCCATACCTCTATAATCTTCAACACGTCATTCCCAATCAAAAAGATGCCCTAGATTAATAGTAAATAATAGAAAGATCTGTAAGGGATGTGCATTATCAATCTGATTTACATAGCTGAACTAACATAAGCTTGAGACGATCTTACCATCAAGATAGCAGGAACTGGGATGAAAAAGTTAAAGTAAATGGTTGACCTCGGAAAGAGGAATATTTGAAGTAGCATAATTGCATTCACGGCTCCACTAGCACCCTAAACATGAGATTTCATTTATATTAATCATTGCAGTCAAGATTGAACAATGTTCTAATGCAAGTAAACAGCTATTTTCAATCTTTATATATAGCAGATATTTGAAGATCTACCTATTCAATGTAGAAAACAATTAAAAAACGCTGTATCATTGAGATGACACTTCCAGTAACTTGGAAAGCTTGGTTGAGTTTCCATGGCCAGCATAAATCAATGGCAAAAATAGGTGTGCCCAAAAGACAAGAAATCTTATAACCAAAATAAGATAAAATCAACAGCTTTAACAAATCAGAAACACGAGAAGAATTATTTCAATTTCTCAAATACTAAGGAAAATGAAAAACAAAGTGTACAGGTATGAAATTATACCCAACGTTTTATATAATTTATTAATAGGAAAATCTCCAAAAAGAATTAAACAGATAAAAGCAATATGTTTCCCAGAACATGCATCGCTTATTAAGGATATAGTTGACAGGTCATCCTAACATCATCTATTATGAGACAAACTGCAATCCTTGAAGAATAAAGTGGAGGCGAGTTGTGCTTACCAATGCTTGATGTTTTGAAACCTCCACACGCTTCCAACCCTGTATCAGAACAAAAAGGAAAGGTTATAAAACTCACTCAAAAAACTGACATTTCTTGCTCAGTAAAATATCCAACCACACATTTTAGGTTCCAACCAATAAGAGAATAAACTAATATGAAATCAAACTACTAAAAGCAATTTACCACTAATCACTTCACGCACAATCTTTATTGTCATAGCATACTATTAAAAGGATCCCTTTTATTTTTCTCTTTCTTTCCATGTCATTATAAAAATTATTTCTGAACAAAACTGCACCATACATTCATACTAGATATTTGGGAAGGGTGTCAATGACGAATGAGTTTAAGTTTGCGTGTATTAAAAAAAAAGATTTGAGTATAAATTCATATTTATTTTTTCTTCTTGCTGTGGTAGTGTTCAAATCTAATTTTGTTTGTTTTCTTTAACCCATACAATGTTAAAATGTTATATCTAGTCTGGCAAGAGATTAGTGGATATTTTAATCCTTGTTAGCATCATCTGACCTTTGACGTTAGTGCCTTATAGGCTTGATGGGACAAGTAAAAAACTGAACCACCAAGTGCCCCAGCAAGATACAACTTCAGCAAGTATTCAGGTCCGAAAGCTCTTCCAATCTACCAAGAGGAATAAGTTGTAGTATTACTATTAGAAGCCAATTGAAGAAGGAAATCATTGAAAACAGGAAATAAGAAAACAAGCAAAAACGAGAGAAATCCGGAAAATATGCAAGTAATAATAATGCAAAACTACAATTAAGACCATTTAAAAGCCATGAAATTCTATAACATCCTTATAACAAAAGTATGCCGGCAAAAAAGGTGGATATGACATTAACCATCAAATGTACTGACACCATTATATCACCTCTCCATCTACCAAATCAGTCTTCAAAGTTTATGCATCAAACTTCTTCACATTCTGTTTTACTCGTTAGATCAAAAGCACAACAGTCACCAGACGTTGAGGGTTCTCTCACTTTCCCATAAAAAGAAAACAAAACAATTCCTCAACAGTTTTTTTTTGCCTGAAAGATGTTTCCTCAAATTTACACCTAAAGATGGTGACAGCATTAAACTTTCATCATGTTGAAATCTGTCATGTAACTATGAACAGCAGTAGGAGTTAGTTTGAAGGAGCTATAGTTATGTTAGTTATTGACACTAATCCTATCGTTAGATTAGTATAAATAAGGGGATCCAGCCATCCAGGACTAAAATCATCGTGTTAGTGGACTGACAAGATTAGACAATAATACTCTCTGATTTCTTCCTCTATTCTCTCTGTTCCTACTCTACTCTCTCCCTCTCCCTCACCTTCCCTCTTCTTATCTTCTTCCTACATCAAATCCAACCTATTCATCACAGTGCAAGGCCCTGGTAAAATATTTCAAGAGCATAATCCAGCAAAAGCAACTAGAATATCTATGAAACTTAAGGCATGCTCCCTATTCAGTGCTATAAATCTAAGTTGAAGAGAATAAATAAAACAGCATAATTAATGTTATTAAAAAAATGATTGGCCCATCATAAGTATAAGCTCGTTGTGCAATTCAAAAGAGATTTAGCTCTTAATGCTCAAAGAAAATTTGAAAGTGCTAATAAAATGCATTAGCCTAATTGTATGCATGCTCCTTGAAGCTTAGACTAAGACAAGTTTCTTCTTAAAATCCCTTTCAATAATCCAAATATCTTTAAATTGCATTGCATAATTAATGGAACATTACTTATGGCTTTTCTACAAAGACAAAAGCATGTTGTGCGATATCTAAGTATTATCAAAAAAAGGAAAGGAAGAAGGAAGAGTCAAGCTCAAGAAAGAAAAATCAAGGCTAAATATTCAATTCTAGAACATGCAAACGCACACTAGTCCCGAAGAAGTAGAGTCCAATCATGTTAGAAATTATATGCTCTGTGTCAATGTGGCTGAATGCATTGGTTATCAAAGTGTGCAAGCGTCCGCAATTGATATTGTGCAATGATATCTGCTCACAGAAAACACTTCAGTTAGTGATCCAGATGAAATAAAGTTCATACAGTAAGCTGATACGAACAATGCACGTCTCCCAAATCTGCCCACCCATGTATATAGCAAGGATAATGAATTAGCTATCAAACTTATAACCAACCACACCAGCAGTCTACATAGGCCTTAACAAGTATGGGGAAACCATCCCAAAAAGGGAGGCAAAAAAAACTGACACGTAAAGAGAGAAATTCACGCCACTTAAGTACCACAAAAATTACTTGTGGCTGCTCAATGTTGGACTCCATTGTGACACCCTTTGAAGAGCTAACATCCTCAACAGCTGCACTCTGTGACACACTCACCAACTACCAGGCTGCACTCTCTAAAGGTACCTCTTTCAATGGATGTTATCTAACTAAAGTAAGAACAAGTAGAGACCTAAGTATTATAAGGAACCCAGAATATATGGGACTCTATTACAGTCGTAATGACTGTGATACCATGATATGAAAACTGATATGACAGTTATTATATTTTGTATTAATCCTACATGGAGATATCAATTAGCAAATTGTATGAAACTTCCCATGAAAATTTAAGGCATCTCCACAAATATCAAAATGTGGTACAAAACAATTGTCTCAGAAGTACTATTTACACTTGGAATCATCATGTACCTCATATTTTATAAATAAAAAAACTTACTGTAAAGTTTCCTGACATAAACTTTTGACTTGCTATCCTCCATGATAAAAAGACAACAACATTAGCTATAATCAAGCCCAAAACCATGTCATTAGTGGTTAGTCCTTTGAACCATGATCTCCTGCAAACAGAAGAAAAAAATATTGACGACATACCACATATAAACATCAAAGTTGTGGTTTTTCCACTAACAGCTAGTAATGCAAAATTAAAACATTTTTCAGTTTGTACAGACCTACTGAAAAGAGTAGAAAGATAAAAAAAGGAGAAATTAACAATAAGCTAGACAGAATTTTATCAACCACATCGTACTTGCTGCTCATGAACACGAACAACAGTTGAAAATAGAACAAAATGCATACGGTGAAGAATTAAGTAGTTGCTAGTTCGTAGATATGCAAATAAATGAACAGTTGGAAGGGCATAAGATAAAGTTTTTTTTTCTTCTAATGCAATAAAGATATAAAGCACGAGAATATAGCAACAAGATCTGTATCATCAAACTTAACCCGGGGTTATGATAAACAAACACATAACATTTCCAATACAGAAGGCAATAAAGCTTACCGAATCAATTTTCCACTATAAAGTGTTTATAGAGATAACATTAGTATAAATATGATGGCATCCAGAAATTCCTAAATACCGTTTAGCACAATACTATATTAGTTTGCGGCAATGTGCTAACAAATAGTATGAGAAAAATTAATTCTCACATAATAAAGCAAATCAGAGGCAGTGAGAATGAACCATAAGGAATTAAAGAACAAAATCATCAGCACTTCCCTTCAAAATATAACTTAAATTTATAATTAGCCACCCAAAGAAAGTAAACAGAGGGGAAAAAATAAACTGAAAACCAAATGCACTCCTCATTTAATCTTAAATCCTTAGAGTCCAGCTATTTCCGCCAGAAAAACCAAGATTTTACCATCCACCACTGTAGTAACGAAAGCTACGATTGACATCAAAGTTCTTGCCATGAAATTGAGCTCTCAGAAGCTTCGGCCCAAAACCTCGGGCACTTCCGTTAGATGTCCTGAGGAGAGTGTTGGACGAGCTGAACATGAAGTGACGAGCGAACACTGGGCCAGAGTGGAACCCTCGAAAGATCCCAGAAACGGTATGCTCGGAGAGCCATGGATGAAAAGGGTGAAGAGGGGGATTTAGAGAAGAAGCAGAAATGTGGGGAGGTAGAGGGTTGGGGATAGAGTGAGAGTGGAAAATACGGCGGGTATTGCCAGAGTGTGTGACAACTTGGCGAAGAAAGCGTTGCATATCTGATAATCTTCTATGTCCTAGGGAACAAGTTTGAAGGGAAGCTTCGGCCTGGACATCTTCTCCATTGCTGATCCCCACGGCTTTTCAAAGCCGTTTCGACGTAAGAGGAAGTGTGATGGCTCGGCTTTTCTACGCTGCTTTCTCATTGCCTCATTCGGGTCCATTTCTGATTTCTTTTCTATTTTCAGGGGTCTGTATTACCGTTTTAAAACAATGGATGAAAAAGTACATTTTGAAAATTGCTTTGGTTCAAAGAACCGGACGGTGACAACCTGTATATGAAATCTTGTATTCAAATATGTTAGATTTTTGTTACCAAATAAAATTTTTAGACAAGAATTTTTTTTTCCTGACTTTCTCTTTTCATCATTTCTTCAAATTCAAAGTAATTTTTGCTTAACATCCTCTTTTGACTCGAGCAATTCATAATGCTAAAATAAAAATAGTTCGGTGCTAAAATACATTAAGTATTTCCTTTAATATAATTCATTAAATTTTTATTTCTATTTTTACTAAAGTTATGCAATCGTATGTTCATCTGCAGATAATATCAATGATTTGGCTCAAATTCTAAATTTAAATATCTTCAGATTTTTTCCCCTCTTATGTCATGTCCTATTTTGTTTTACCAACAATAATCCTAGAAATAACAAGATAGATTATTGTTTTGATTTCACCTGCAAAAAAGTGTTTTGATGCATTATTTTGAAATTAAATCGATATTTCAATAGAAGGGCTTGCATTAGGAAGTGATACTTGAAGAAGCCCAGTGGTATGTGAAACCCTATAGTTCAATCTAAAACATTTCCACTTGAGTCTTGTATTCTCCAGGCACTAAGACACAAGAGATTGAGGCTTCATTGTTGATTGTAGCTGTCTGCTAAGTAATGCAGAATAGACACCATTGTTTTTGCTGAGAAGGTCATCATGGGTGCCACTCTCCACAATTTCACCATCAGAAACAACTACAACCCTATCAGCACTCTTCACTGTTGATAGCCTGTGAGCAATTACCAGTACTGTCCTTCCCTTCATCAGACATTCCATTGCATCCTACACACCTTATTCGCCTCGTTATGTTGCTCCGCCAATTTTCAACAAATAGCAACAAGATTAAGGCGAAAACAAAGAAACTGAAAAACTCTAAGCTCAAAAATCTAGCAACATTTTGTAAAAAAAACACACAAGTGCATTTGATATTATTAGAAGTCATGAGTTATCAGTAAATGATGAGTATCTTAATAATTGCATTTAGTAATGATCATTCCCTATAAATAGGTGATTCTTATTATTATATAGCATATTTTACTATTTTAATCTTTGTTGTCCAAAAACTGACCTGTACTAAATACTCGCTTTCAGCATCCAGGGCACTGGTGGCTTCATCCAGGAGAAGAATTTTTGGGTCCATTAGCAAAGCTCTGGCAATTGCTATTCTCTGTTTCTGCCCTCCTGAAAGCCTCACCCCACGCTCACCAACATGGGTCTGGTATTTTTCTGTGAAATTTGATATGAATTCATGTGCATTTGCCATTTTCTGCATTCAAATCCATACCATTTTATGAGGAATCTAGAGTTAAGCAACCGTATGTCTTACTCAAACAGAAACTGTTGAATCTTACAGCTGCATTTTCTATATCGGCAGGATTTACTTTGCCATCAAATCCATAAGCTATGTTCTTCTCAATGGAACAGTTGAAAAGTACAGGTTCCTGACTCACAATACTGATCTGCATAAGAAAAAGCTTAACTGTAATTAATTTAAGTCACCAAATTTCATAAGCATGAGTAAATATGATCAAGATACCTTCTTGTGCAGATGCTCATGTGACACTTCTGCCAGTGGAACCCCATTTAGCAGGATCTTTCCCTTGGTTGGGTCATAAAATCTTTCAATCAAGTTTGCTATTGTGGTCTGCACTTAAAAGAGTTTATATCTGCTTTATATATTTCCCATGTCAATTCATTAAACTCGTCTTCTTTCTATGTTTTAATTCACACAGCATGTTATAAGAATATACCTTTCCACCACCACTTGGACCAACAAGAGCAACCTTTGAGCCAGGCTGCAATTTCATTGTGATTCCCTGTACATGGAAAAGAAAAAAAAAATCAGTGAACTTGGTCATAATAATTTTCCACTCAAGTAAATTGAGGCTTCATAAATTGCACAGTCTGAAAAGTTGCACTGCTTATAACTTGTGAGCATATAATTTGTCATAGATTTTATATTTCACATTGATATCGATGACTTATAGCATATCTACCACTAGAACAGAAAACAAGAGGGAAAATGATACCTTAAGTACCATATGACTTGGACGAGATGGATATGCAAACCAGACATCATGTAGCTCCACCTCCCCATCTTGTTCCCTACGAGAATAGGCATTTCAGTGTCACTTATCATCACATATCATCTTAGCCTTGAAAGTAGATATAATAGAGAAAAGCTAAGAAGTGCATAAAACTGACCCCAGAGGATATTTATTTCCTGATATTGGCATTGATGATACACGATCAAGAAGGTGAAACACCCGTCGGCTTGCACCTGCAGCTTTCATAGCTATGGTGTACAATCCTGAGAGACCAGATATAGAATGTCCCACTGCAGGAGATGGGGATGTGTGAAGCAACTAAAATGTACATACGATATTTGTGTAGTTATTTAAGGGCCATCACTTAAAAGTTACTTTCGATTTTTCACTTGTAACTTGACAGGTCATGACACTAATAGATCATACAATAACTAACCTGTGATGCTATAAAGAATAAAAGACGCAAGATCACCGGGGGACATGGAATCTGTAATTGTCAAATAAGCCCCATAGATAACAACTACAATAATTGACAGTGTAGTTGCCGCATAAATGCTTCCAGAAAAGAGTCCAACAACTTTCTGGTTCACCAAGCCACTGAAGTTAGAAGTTGTAATTGGAAAGTTTAACAGATGGATGGATATACAGACAAGCACACACAGAATCAACAATGGATAACTCACAGCTTGTTTAAGTCCGAGCTTAAGTGTCTCGTCAACTTTATTAGAGTAGCGTGATATTTCGTATTCTTCCTGGGCAAAAGATCTTACAGTCCTTATGGCACCAAAGGATTCCTGAACATCAAAGACTAGCAGACTTAGTCGGTTTGAATAGCTTTTCCTATCGCTTGAGAGATGTCATTCTTCCGTAAGATTAGCATTTCATGGGATAGAAACATACCTCAGCTATTGAAGCAGCTGCTGCAGCTGCATCTTGAGTTTTCTGAGAGAGTTCGCGTAGAAACCAACCAAATTTACGTGCAGCAATAAAAGTAGCAGGAACAACAGCTAAAGCCAACACTGGAGGTGGTCCAATGATAAAGAAAATCGGGGGGAAACAGTAGTTATGATTATTAGTACTGTACAATTCACGTGACAATAAGCTCCATCTATGTGTGAGGTTCATGAAACAAAGCTTTATTTTCAATTACTCACATGTTAACTTCCATGACGTCAAAAACATGAAGCCAAGACCAATAACTGCAGTCGATAAGCTACTCAATGCATGAGAAAGACTAGTGGTTGCTGCATTTTTTATGATCTGTGTATCTTCAGATAGCCTACTCATAAGTTCCCCGGTTCGGGTAACATCAAAGAAGGCTATCTCCTGCAAAACTAATCCATAATAAACAAGCTATATTTCGGGGGCAAGTTGGAGTACTAGTTGTAAAGTTGAGAGGTCTTGATCTCCAACTGAATAAAAATAACATAAAAAGGATAAATATTTCAGAAGATTCTTTATGACAACATTGTTTTACCTGGATTATGAGGTGGCTAAATAATCTTTTTCTAAGCCGAGCAACAACCCTTTCACTTGCTGAGGAAAAAAGCCAGTCATCAAGTGCTGTTGAAACTGATCTGAAATTTCAAGAATTCTTAGTGAAAGATCACAAGGCAAAATAACGTCCAGATCAAGTAATTCAATTAAGCAAGGATCCTACCCAACAACAACAATCAGAAAAATGGACAGTATAGTGTTCTTAACAGCTTCCAAAGCTTTAGCTTTATCGTCACGAGTTTGAGCATCTCCTGAGACAATGTCAATTATCTTTCCACCAAATTTTGGCTGCATGAGGAACAAATTCATGTTAAACCTGAAGATATAGATGCTTATATGATTCATGTGTGAGAGAGATTCAAATTGTGACACATACAACTAAAATATCTGATGTGGATGCAATTAAAAGAGCCAGCGTTGCAAATATCAGCTTCCCAGCTTCAGGCTTTGCCTGTAATTGAAGTAATATTATGAATTATACTAGTAAAAAAGAACTGGTATTAACTAGAGATATAAGCACTTACAAGTGAAAGCACCCTGCCAAATCCCACATTTGCTATCTGGTTTTTCATGAATTAAGTTAGCAGTCGCACAAAAATCTGATCATATGTAATGTAATTACAAGAGGCTTCAAAGATGATCAGGGACACTTACTGCATCACCACGTTCAAGGTCTGTCAGTTCATTCAATGAGGCACTGTTGCTCTCTCCCCCTTCCTGTAGATGGGGAGAAATAATGTAACACAGATAAATACAGTTCTAGAAGCATGTGTTAAGTCTATTTATCAGCTTTTTCTCCCAAAGATGAGTAGAAAATTTTGTTAGAAAACGAAGAAGGTGCATCTTGTTGGAGGATAAGATATCCTCAAACCAAAAAATACAAAAAGAAGTTCAAAAGCATAGCAAAACAAGAAGTTCCGAGTTAAACTGAACAGTACGGAGCTTTCTGTTTGTTTGCATATGGAATAAGTTATTTCCTTCAAAACCGATGTGCAGAAAACCAAATATAAGCCATGTGTAAAATTCAATTCCCTGACAGCAAATATATTTTTTGCAGTTGTTAATTGCGGAAAATGCATAATCAGGCTAATAGCCTTGTAGCCTAACAATATGAAAGTTATCACGTAAGTGAGAGGTCATAGGTTCGACACTGCTAATGACTCATAAGGTTGTTAGTGCCTACCCTTCTAATTCAAAAAAAGAAAATGCATGATCAGCAATCTGATGGACAATTTGTGGTTCCATAAAACGACTTTTACTGGGTAGCCTTTGAGAAGGAAATTGTGCATGGTAATTATAAACTCATCTGTAACTGATAAAAGCTATGGTTAGCCTTCCGTCGACTTACCATCAATGAACAAGGCATTTTCAGAGTAATCTCAGAAGAAAAGACACCTGCTATATGTAGAACTGAAAATTAACCTATAGGAGAAACGTTTGAGTACATAAAGCTCAAAGTCTGAAGGGCAGAGAAGCATGTATTGATATTTGATAGTTTGAAACCAAGCCTGTCCGCATTTAAATATTTGTTGAAAATTTTTTTGGTCTCGACATTCAAACGCTAAATGCAAAGAGTTATAAAATACAGATCGTCTTCATGCAGAAGTCACAGACACAGAGGAAACTAACTTATGCACGATTTTGATTCAGAAATCAATATTAGAAAAACGCAACTCCTGATCAAGTGAATAATGAAATACAGAGAAGAGGAACGTGGGCCTTACCTTTCGCTCTATGAGAGGAGCTGTTTCACTTGTTGAGCCCATGACCTTCAGAACCAGCAAATCAATACCCCAATCCAAGTGCAACTCAGCTCAGTGAGTGTGAGCCCCGCGCAATGGTTTCTTCTCCTCCTTTTCGTTTGAGATTGAAAGAAATGTGAAGGTCAAGAGTCAATGGAATTTATGTTACCCACAAAAAGAAGCCTCAATGGAATTTGAATTGAATATTGCTTAAACCAGTGAGCGTTCAGCCTCAGTTCAATATTACGTGGAGGATTTGAATAACATATATTTCCATGTCACTTGGCTACACCGTGCGAAAGACTCCAAGGAGAAGAACCGTTGATTAACTGGGGGAGGCAAATTCTGACCAGGACCTCTGTTCCTTTCTTGCGAAGGAAGTTGCAATCTCATTGGACAATAAGCACGGGTAAATGGAGGTGTTAATACAGTCTTTGATGTCATGTTATATCAAATTTAAAATTAATGATTTTTATTCTTTAAATTTCATTTTATATAAACATTAATTTTAATAATCTAATAAAAATTTGAATCATTTTATTTACAAGGGATCAAAATTAAAATGATAAAAAACTTAAAAGGCTAAATGTTACATAATTAAATTTGAGAGGTTAATTATTGAATTAACCCTTTTAAAAATTATAAAAGAAGTAAACCAACTTCAGTTATTATCGTGGTTTTATGATGATAATATGAAGTTATGAAGAACTCCAATGAGTATTCTTTTGTCCGAGAAACGGGTAAAATGAACGAATCCTATAAAGTAATCGATAAACTAAACATATTTCAGTTAACTTTTTTAGAAGATTAAAGAGATTAAATAAATTGATCTATTTAACATTTATCTCAAATTAATCTGTCTGACTTTTGAACCAATGTATTACCTCTTATCCTTGGTAGAAGAGCTAATTAACTTTTTTTTAGAAGTTAAGGAAGTTAATTAATTAATATATTTATCATTTTTCATCAAACTAATTTATTTGACTTATGAACTGATATATAATCTAATGATAGATAAAAGTATTTTAGAATATATGTTATCGTTAAATAATTTATTTAACTTTTTAAACCACTCAAAAAAATCAACTAACTATTATATTAAAAACCGAAAATAGTATAATTTAATTATACATATAAATATTTAATATATATATATATAATTTAAAATAGTGTATTTAGTTTTCTTAATATATTAAAAAAGGTCAATTAAAACTTATGTGGCACCCATGTGTAATAATTATGAGCAGTGGGGTTAATTCAGTGGAATGATACCTTGACTGTTAATGTTTGACAATATGGTGTAATTATGAATGTAATAATATAGAGTTTAATTGAATTAGTTTTTGAAAAGTGGTCCACACAATTTGAGATAAATATGTAAAATGAGTTTTGTCTCGGTTGGGCTTGTATGAAAATGATTCTAAAGGGTTGATAAACAAGCCTTAAGTCAAGTGCTAAAATCAAATGATTTATTGATAATTTATGTACATAGTACGTACAAATACACATGCACCATACAAAGAAAATGACTATGATAGGTAAGGATTTAGGATGAGGAATTTATGTTCGTAAGATATTTGTTCATGATCATTATCTAATTTATGTTCATGGTCATTTCCCCGAACAAAAGAACATAAATGAGATGGGTGGAATGAATACTTTCATAAATAAAGAATACAGGTGGTCTTCAATTAACTCGTCAAAATTAAAGAAGAGTAATTAATTCATTAAATTTGTATTAAATTTTAAAAAAATTAATTATAGCATGGTTTAAATCTGTCCCACCTGTAGCATTTTTTTCGTTGTTTAATATGCATACCACCAAAGAATATGAATAAAATTAGAAAAAGGTAAATGATAACTCAACAGGTAAATTAAATTATAGTATAAGAATTCTTTTTTTGAAAGAAGAAGAAAAAAAAAAAAAAGGCGCGCGATATTTTGGACAGCTAGATTAGAGGGAAGCTCAAGTGCTATGGTAGGAGAAGAGAAGGAGAAGGCTTAAATAGTCGTCGTCTTCTTCTTCTTCTTTTTACACTAATTACAAGTATCTTCTTAATAAGTGGATGCTCTGTGGTGGAAAACAGAAGGAGCGTCAAAGACCAAAAAGCAAAGAAATGCAGTCCTGTTTGTTTGGGCGTGGGCCTGCAAAAGGGAGCCTCGGAGGCAGAACACGATCTTCATTTTTGGACCCGTCTTTAATATATGGGAATTTTGACGGAAATGCCTTTTGGGAATAGAACATTGAAAAAAAAAAAAGATTACTTCCTACATAAAAAATAACGAATGATTGGTAAAAGAACATTGAAGAAGGACAGTGGAATCTTAAGAGGAAGGATTTAAATTTATAATTGTTTCCCCCATAGTATTTCTATTGACCACGCATATTATGTTGTTTCCGTGTATCAAAGTTAGTTTAAATACACATGATTTGTGATTAGACATATGGGATGTGATGAGATATTAATAGAGGACATGATGATTTATAGGTGGAATGGGGGAACAAACCGATTCCTTGTAGAGGGTGCTTTGATTAACTAGATTGATGCAAAAAGCATGTGATGTGGCATGTGGGAGGGTGAAAGCGCAAATGAAGGAAGGACTTGCGAGGTTCCAAAGAAACACGTTACATATGAAACTAACTCTCAGGGGTAACTCCTGTAACCGTCTCATCACCACCTTTAATTTGAACCGCCCCCTCTAACACCTCCCTCAATGGGGTCTCTCAGCGTTCTCTCTCTTTCGCCTGTGGTGAGCCGCCGTCCCTCATCACCACACCACCTTGAGGGTTCGAACACGTTTTTTCTTGGGTGGAAATGCTGAAGATGACCACGTTTTCTGGCGACGTATAGGCAAAGCCTCTCCCCCACCCCCAAATAACCGTACCTTGAAGCACACAACACATACACACAAACTGGGGCCCACGGTCGTTACCGCCCGCTATCCATGGCATGGCATGCATGCATACATCTCCCGTGTTCCATATATATATATCATGCAGATAACGCAACATCAGCTATATATATAGCGGCTGCATCAATGGGCAAGGGATATGCTTTTCAATGCAATGTGCTCAAGCATACTATTAACCCATCGATCAATTGATTTTAATTATAATTATATATATCATGCCTGCCATTCATTCTTTCATTTTCGAAATTAATTTACAATATAATTAGTTGTGGTGGCTAGTATTTATAAGTGAGGCATGCATGTTGTAATGATCCTTTTCCAAATTAATACAATAATACAATATCTGGCAAACATTTGGAATAGCGGTGGTGCGCACACGTACGTCTCTAATCTTATTCATCTGTATATATTACATCCTCTTTAAATATGTTTTAATGCACGGATACAAATTAATTAAAATATCCTTTTATCTTAATAATTTCATACAAAAAGCCGTTTTCTTGTAACCTCGACATATAAAATTATGTTTTCTTTAAAACAATTAACACAACGCGCATATAATCTTATTCATCTACATTGCATCATTATATTTAAATGCTTGAATGCACAAATCCAAATTAAAATCCCTTTATATAGATAGCCATTTTCTTACAAAAATAGTATCGTCCTAGCTAGCTAGGTGTATTTGTACATGCCATACCTTTCTATCTTCTGTAATCCTTTCACATATTTAAATGATATAATTATTTTGTATCATTCTTTTTACATCTAATTTCATATTTATGTTATCGATATTTATGTCGTTTTTTTTTAAAAAAAAAAATTATGACACATTCCATGCAACGTAGTTGTCAGCAAGTATAATTGAAGTTACACCAAAAAAGTATATGGATATCAAACTCTTGAGTTGAGGGAGCTTCCTCCTATACATGCAGCGGAAAAATATATAGAAATTGATCTCCAATCTCAGCAATAAATTTAGGTTATTTAAAGTTCAACTTGATTAATGGTTTAGTATTTATGTACAATTTTTTTTTTAATTCTATCTTGATCTTGAAATCGTACAAATGATATCTCACCTATAAATTTTTTTAAATAATTGTATTATATGAGTCCGATAAAATATAAAAATTGTTGTAGTACTGTTTATTGTAAAATATATAACATTACAGTGAAACCCAATCATTCCTCTTGCTTATTATTAGCGATGATGATGGCACATTCTCGGCGTCATGTTTTCATGTTCATCAATTTCTAATCCGACACAAATATCCACAAACATATATTACTTATACGTATGCATGCTCACGCACGTGCTGGGTAGGTCCCAAAAATAAATTTATTTTACTCTAAACACAGATGGTTATGGGCAGTATTAATTTCAATAATATTTAATTTAACTTTTCAAGTTTCTAATACAAAAATCAACGGCAACTATTAAAAAAAAGTAAGATTAAATTAGGGACAAGTTTCATCAACACCTGAAGTATTTTTCTCTACTGCATAAACCATTCATGATTATTCAGTATTCTAAAGTATTTTATTAAATGTGTCCAGCACCATAAATATAAAATATTTTTTATATCTTGACGTTGAATACATCAAATAATATTTTAAGATATTAGATGTAACGGAAAAAAATTTTTTAAGGTGCTAAATGTATCAAAAAAAGTACTTTGAGGTGTTAACAGGGTCAGAAAAAATACTTTATGATGGTTAATGCACCAAAAAATATTTTAGAATATTGAATATACATAAAAAAATTACTTTAAAATACTGAATGCACAGTACCCCCATTAAATTATTCATTATTACCATATTTTTATCATAAATTATGTATGTATTTGAATTTACAAGCTCATACTCAAAAGTAAACCACTAGAGAAGGCTCTTGATGTCAATTTGCTACATTCATCTGTTATTATCAAAGAATTATGTTAATCAAATTCCACTGCGAAAATTAAACAGTAATGTAGATTTACGCCTAAGAGTGATTAATTAATTTAAATTTTGCGTATAGCAAATTAAAAGCTTCTTTTACGCCGTTACAGACCTACGACCATTCCGTCCTGCTCTATATAAGCCCTTCGTCACCCCCTTCTTCCTCCACACAACTTGACCACCTCCCATATTCTCTATCCCCCTCTGCAACTCTCTCCCTCTTGCTCTTTTCCACAGCTCTCTAGTTTCTTCATCTGTTTCCTCTGCCTCGTCTTGCTACAAACACACCAACCTTCCTTCTATATCATTTCGAGCAAAACCAGCATCAACGAAAATGTCGTTGGAACTGTGCTCCGTGTTCCTTCCACCTTATGGGTGGGATAACAACGATCTCACCAACTGTCTTCTTGGTTTTCTCGTTCTGGCCGCCATGTTTGGCTTTTGGCTTGTCCCGGGTGGTCTGGCTTGGGCTCTGTCCAGGCTTCGTCGCCAAGCTCATCACCACAGAACTGCCATTCCTGGACCATCGGGGTTGCCTCTTCTAGGCGTTGTATTTGCTTTCACTGGGTCTCTGACTCACAGAGTCCTTGGGAAGATGTCAAATACCCTCAAGGCCAAGCCCTTGATGGCATTCTCGGTCGGGTTCACTCGGTTCATCATCTCAAGCCATCCCGACACTGCCAAGGAGATACTGAATAGTTCAGCTTTCGCGGATCGACCCATCAAGGAGTCCGCATACGAGCTTCTTTTCCACAGAGCGATGGGCTTCGCACAGTTTGGAGAGTACTGGAGGAATCTCCGGAGAATCTCAGCCACCCATATGTTCTCTCCGAAGAGGATCGCTTCCTTCGGGGATTTACGAACCAGAATCGGGCTCCAAATGGTCGCTCGGATCAGAGACAAGATGAACAAAAACGGCGTTGTCAAGGTGAGAGAACTGCTGCATTTTGGGTCGCTGAACAACATAATGATGAGTACGTTTGGGAGGATTTACGAATTCGGTGAGGCTCATGATGATGGTGGGCATGAGTTGGAGGAGTTGGTGAGAGAAGGGTATGATTTGCTTGGGGTTTTCAACTGGAGCGACCACTTTCCCCTGCTGGGTTTTCTGGATTTACAAGGTATAAAGAGGAGATGCAGAGAGCTGGTGGCGAGAGTGAACGCTTTCGTCGGCAAAATCATCGAGGAACACAGGATGAAGAGGCAGCTTCAGAATGAAACCGTCAGAGCCACGGATGAACAAGAAGCTTCTGGGGGCGACTTTGTTGATGTGCTGCTGGCTTTAGAGAAAGACAACAGGCTAAGTGACTCCGACATGATTGCTGTTTTATGGGTGAGCTTAATTCCCTTCTCTAATTTCATTACCATCTTCAAGAACTGTGCTAGCTAGGTTCTCATGACACTTGGTATATGTGAATACGTCCGTTTTCTGAAACATTTCTGCAAAATATTTTGACCGTACTAATTAAACATCTATATATGTATATATATTCAGCATTACTGTTTAAGCTTGTGATGATATGGCGTAACAGAATTCTATCAGGTTTTCGTCCGTTGTAATTGTTGGTCAATTTTGCAGATACGTTTGGCAAATTTGTTGTCGGGAAACCGTTATTCCCACTCCCGATAGCATGTGGCTAAATTCTTCTTTGGGTCTCATTTTTACCCGTCGAAAACCTATATAATAAGTAGTTTTGGAATGTAATTTGCATCTCGCTCAGACGCGCTCGTCAATAGAGTGTTGGCTAATTATTAATAATTAGAAATTATGATGCAGGAAATGATATTTAGGGGAACGGACACGGTGGCGATTCTCATGGAGTGGATTTTAGCGCGAATGGTGCTACACCCACAGGTCCAACACAAGGCTCAGTGCGAGATAGATTCTGTTGTGGGCTCTAACCGCAGTGTGACAGACCATGACCTCGCGAATCTGCCCTGCGTGCGAGCCATAGTGAAGGAAACTCTGAGGATGCACCCGCCTGGTCCCCTCCTGTCGTGGGCCCGCCTAGCCATACACGACACCCATGTGGGGCCCCACTTCATCCCAGCTGGCACCACAGCCATGGTCAACATGTGGGCCATAACCCATGACCAGGACGTGTGGCCTGAGCCCGCTGAGTTCAGGCCAGAGCGATTCACAGAGGCGGATCAAGATGTAGCCGTTACAGGGTCGGACCTCAGGCTCGCCCCCTTCGGCTCCGGGCGAAGGGTATGTCCTGGGAAAGCCATGGGCTTAGCCACCGTCGAGCTGTGGGTCGCTCTTTTGCTGCAGAATTTCAAGTGGGTCCCAACTTCTGCTGGTGTGGATTTGGCCGAGTGCTTGAAGCTCTCTCTCGAGATGAAGAACTCTCTCCTCTGCAAGGCCATTCCTCGGCAGCCATGAAAATGGTTGCCGACGGTGGCATTAACGTCTTCTGCAAAATTTGCCTTCATTCTGTTCAAGCTGCTGCTTTAGGTTCATGTTCTCATCAATCAATTAACCATCTGTGTTTTATTTTTCGGTGTTTGTCTTCCCCAAAGATATTGTCTTATCTGGTTAATTATTAACAAAAAAAAGAAGGTTGTCTTATGTAAGCTTGAATTTCGTCAGAAAGGTTTTCCATGTTATATTTATGCAAGGAACAATAATATTAATAGTTTGATCAATTTCTCAACTCTTCCAATATACTTAAGTTAGATTTCATACCATATATGAAACCTATAAATACTGCGTATTGTTATCAGCAATATGATTTATCAGTGAAATCAATATCCGATCCGGTTAATTAGGTCTGAAAATAAATGTGCGTGTAATAATATAGATCACTTAATTGATTAGCAGCTATAATTGATTGCGATCAATGAAAGGCATGCAATTGCAGATTACAAAATCCTAATCTCACACATATGTTTATGTTAGTAAAAATACGTCAGCTGGTTACATATACATACAGTTCCCTCATGATTAAATTTTCTATTAAAATTTTCTCGATATACATTATTATTATTATGATTATTCTCTTATATCTCGTTTGGTTCACGGAATTCAATGGGATGTAATGTAATAGAATAATGATTATCCAAAATTTGTTTAGTATGTTATCAAGGAATCATGAAATGAAATTTATATTTTATCTATAAAAAATAAGAAAAATGTGAAATATACTTTTTAATTTTATTAAGATTAAAAATTAAGGATATAAATGTCTAAATATTGATTTATAAAAAGTACAAAAACCCACATGTTAATTCATACAAACTGTAATCCGGATTACATAATCAAAGCTATATAATGAGGATTACCTAATTTAATGTAATCCGTTATAATCAGTATTACATTCACTTACATTACTATACCAATCAAAAAATATAATTAATACAATATATTATGATTATATATAATCTTCTTTCATGCAATTTAATCAAACGCCCTGCCATTAACAATGGGATGAGTCCATCTTCCGTACTGGTTAAATAAGTGGATGTGAAAGAGTGAAAAAAACTACGAGAAAGGTCATTTTGTCATCTTGTTTAAACGGAGAATTTGTTTGGTCCCTTTGAAGTAGATAGATATGAACGTTTGCATGTTGCAGGCTGGTTTCAACTTTTTCCCATTATTCAATGAATTAATTAATTAGGCATCTTTCCAGAATTAAATCATTCATTTTAAAATAAAAAAATAAAAAAATAAAAAAATGAAGATGCATATATAAATATATATGTATATCTCTTTGAATTAAGGGCCAAAATTTTCGTTTTCTGTGATATATTAATAACAGAAACTATGAACGAAGTTGCGTAGGTGGAATTAATTGATTAGCTTCTAATTACATATACAAGTAATATGTATGTATGGGAATCAGTTATAGTACTAAACATAAAGCTTAACTCACCCTAATAATCTGATCTTGATCGTTCAAATTTGATTTGAACGGTCCACATTTAAATTTTTCAAAATAATAATTTTTAAGTAAAAAATTATTTTTAAAAAAAATAGTAGTTGAAGGATCATTTTTTTTATTTTACATCTATTGGAATAATTTTTTTAAAAACATATAGACTTTTAAAAAATTCAAATCTAGACCATTCATATCATATCTAGACGGTACAGATCATATTAGTAAGGTGAGTTAAACTTTGCGTTTAGTATAGTAACTAATTTCGTGTGTATGTGTGTGAGCGCGCTCACATTGTTGAAGCTTTTTTGATATATATATATATATATGGTGCATGTATATATGGATGCATATATAATTAATTAAAGGCAGTGTTGATGGGTTAACCCTAATGGAGTGTGCTTGGTCGCCAAGAAAAAGAATGAGTTGTGAGCATATGCATGCGCATGATGCATACTTTGTGCAATAAACAATCAATTAATTCTGTCTTACCCACATGCATATGTTCATCTTCCTCACACTTGCATCATCATCATATATACATATGCATATTATATATAGAGAGAGGGGGGAGGCTTGGGGCCGGGGATGGGTTTTTGACGAAAGGGAATAATTAATAAGGCGGTAAATAAGTTACAGTACTGTATATATAACTGAAGATATCGATTCGTTTGAGGTAAGATTGATTAAGGAGGAGGAGTGAGTGATTCTGAGAAGAATTGAGATGTTTTGTGTGTGTGGTACTGATGATATTTCATCGCACAAAACTTTAAATGATTGAGGAATAAGAACCTCCTTCAATCCCCCCCCAAACAAAAAAAATTATATGCTATTTTATCTTCTTAATATAAGTTCTCTCTTTCTCTCTGTCTAAGAGATTAAAAAAGCTGATTAACTTACATATTTGTATATCATTTTTCTTTCAATTAATTTACCTGATATACATAATATAATGAAATACATAAATATTTTAAAATATACGGTTAGAATTAAATAATTTATATATCTTTGTAATCTCCTCATCATCCCATCGCATCCAACAAATTATTTCTTTCTTTCTTTTTTTTAAAGCAAACTGTGCCCGGAAAAAGCTTCGCCCCTTTTCCCAACCATAAACAATTCTCATAAACAATTGTCAGACGCAAATAGCCATTTGAATATCCAAACAAATTAACACCCTACCTCCTCTTTCTCTCTCTTCCTTTTTTTA